>QEWY01004024.1:0-21843 GCA_006503575.1 Baylisascaris schroederi
TTTAGATGGGATGACGGAGAGATGAGACGAATGAAGACATATCGAGGTGACTGTAACGGAGACTGTAATGAGTGATCTTCATGGAGGCGTATCTCTAAAGAGAGGTGTTTAATAAACGTGCGTACTTTTAGAGGCGTTATCCAAGGTAGAGCTAATAGCGCTAAAATCTTGCTGCTTAACTGCATTCTTTTGCTGAAAAGTATAGTAATTTCTAGTAGATGATTTTCTAGATGACTACAGTGATTCTATTACGGTGCTAGCACATAAACAGCGCATATCGAGCCAAGGACCTTAGATTTGCGAATTTCATCTTGATTTCATCGGGAGAGCAAAAACTGCCCTCACTCACCTCCCCCCCCCCCCCCCCCCCCCCCCCCCCACCCCCCTCCCCCCATCCCCCTGCTTCCCTACCATCCTTCTCTGACTTTGCGGTGATCGATTCATAGAGTTGGATTCGTACAGCGGACGAAGCAGATGTAGTCAATTGTAACTGTAATTTTTATTTCGTTCATACAAGTTGTTGTGCACCCTTCTAGGATTTGCTTGACATGTTTCTAAGACAAAAAAAGATGAACTCACTTAGTGTTGGAACCGAAGCGTCAAGACTATATTCGAAAAATGAGGCTAGTATCGAAAGATATTTGGTATCGATTTGGGGAAAGTAAAGATAATTATTAATAGCTGAGAGTAGAATGGAAGATGTAGTAGAAATCGGCATGTATTTGAAAAAAAAGCAAAAAAAGTCTTCTTGAATCCCCTATGGAATCCCTGCTCACTAAAAGAGGGAAAAAATCTAGCCAAAAAATATCGGATAAGCGGCGACGATGAAAGGTGCGATGCCGAAGGTACGGCGCCGTCTCATTCATGAGTGATTTTAGCCATTTTGAAAAAATTCAGAAAATATAACACTGCATGAATGAAATGCTAAAATCGTTTCAGAATCATGGCACTTTACCTAAGCATTTAGAGGATAGCCTCCAGGTCAAATGAGTACAAGCCCACCCATCGCGTTCATCTATAGAAAATTTTTGTCTTGCCACATCTAAGATTCCGATGCATGTGAACAAATGCGAAAAATATTGAAAAAAAAATCCCTTGTTGTCAAGTATGCAGAGGTCGCAATGTAAGAGTTTAAATATAAAGCGATCCGATAACCTGATGATCCAACATAAATATAATCTGAGTAATAAGTAAAACCTGTTTGTTTTCATTGTTTATGTACGTTTTCATTGTTGTCTTTGTTTTTTATTTGTATGTTTTTATTTTTATTTGCCATCTCTTGCAGGTATCCCTTAAGAGGTGAAGATTTTAGTCTGCCCTGAAGTTGTACCACATTTTCTCATTTACCTCCCAGTGCTGTTTTCCGCGATGTTTTTTATAGTTGCTTCTGCCCCTTCGAGTTTCATGGGCTATAGCTTGAACACTTACCAGATTTCTAGCTTGTGAGTATAGTTTTTCCTACTGTTTGGTCTACCATTCTGTAGAGTGTTGGCTTTGTGTGAAGCTTGAGATGTGGTTGAAGTTGGGTTTAGAATTTAGGTTTTTTGATCTACCTTAAAGTATTGTTCCTCGAGGCGTTTTTGATGTAGCTCGCCTCTCTTGCGGCTTTAGAGGACGTTCTGTTCTCATGACTGGTTTTTGTTCACTTTCGGTCTGCCGTGTATTTTGTATCGGTTGTGGTATACTTCCTGAACCTCAATTCGATTTTGGTGTTGAATTTCTAAAAATCAGTCATCTGTCCGTCTGTCAATAAGATCTTCTTTTGCATAAATATGGCAATCCCCACAATTCTATGAAATATGGCGAAATGTGTTTACGCAATGATTTTCAGCTTGATGTGCTATGATTATAGCTCAAAGAGCCGAAATGTCAGCGTAAAGTATTATTCCACCTCACTTGCTCACAACTATAAACTGTTATACAATCATAAACTGAAAAAAAAAACTACATATGCCGAATTAAAGTTAACTGCATGAAGTATTTAAAAACAATTATCGTATATTAATCTCTGCTTTTTCTGAAACATAACGTTCAGCACTAAAGAAAATTTAATAATGAAATAAAGTGCCAAACAAATATAAAATTCAAATTAATTCACTCGATCTCAATCTTTATTGAAAATAATAAATGGAATTTACATACGATTAATAACTGACATACAAATAAACGAGTCCACCAAATCGAGTCAAATATTTCAAAAATTACTTTTCTTATACTGTAAGTCTTAAGCCCAACTACATCCTAAACTATTGCAGTTCTTTTGAACGTTGAAATTATTTGAAGAAATTATACCTCTAAAGGCATGGCACTAGCTCTACCCGCCCATCGTAGTTTTCGAGCACCCAAAAGAATCCCCCATGGAACCAATACCTTCATCCCTCCTCCCTCCCGTTTCCTGGCAATAAATCTGATGGTCAATGTGACTTGACCAGCCTTTAGAACATTCATCCTTCGTAGACCTTCGCACTGCGTTAATGCAAATGTGTATATGCATAGCTTGTCTGTATCCGTCTGTCTTCTACATTTTCTTATAGGATCTTATAGATTCAATTCTCAGCACTCGAAATCTAGAGATACGAAATCTGACGGGCATAATGGGCATGATAAGGCTATGATCAACATTACTATTACATGATCGAATAGCAGTCCATCAACGTCGACACAGATGGTGAATCGGTGACGTTTACGACAGATCGGAGAAAGTTGAACGTCGAATCTCACAATCAATGATAGAGACAATTAGAGATGCCGAAAAAAAAAGATACATACATCAACATCGATTAGCTCACATAAAAATGAACTTTTTGTAATGAATCCACATGATTGTTTCAACTCAAAGATGGAGGCACCATGACCAATATGCTATTAATTGCTAAAGAGATATATAAGCGTTAGATAAATCTGGACTTAAGCGTTCCATTGGAAATTTCTATTGAGAATAGAACAGGCACTAAATTGCGTCAATTTATATACCATTATATACTATATATACAGCACATATTAATATATACAAATTAAACGTGAGAATTATCAAATTGTCAAAAAACCGATATCACTGTTCCCCAATTTTCATTTCATCGAAAAAAAAACGAAAAGACACACTCAATATGGAAAATTCGGGCGACTAACGCATATATGAGAAGACCTGTCGTGCTTTTTCACACAACTGACCACACCATATTGTGCATGTGTCCCTGTAGATGGTCCCATACAACTTGTGCATTCGTATTCATAGGCTAATATGAAGCTAGTTTATAATAATTTCGGTACCATGTCTCTTCATCCTCTTCCAACCGACTCAAATCTCTATCCCTATCCTTCAGAACTCCTTTCTATCTTTCAGAATCCATCATCGCTAATAATTGTGAAGCATCTGAGAGAATACTGTTTCACTAAGATTTCTTAAGCGTCGTACAAGCTCTACAACTCGTAATTAAGCTTAAAATAAACTTTAGCATTAGCTAAAGCATTTTATAAGGCGAAAGAATGCGACGTGGATCAAAGACTTCTTTCAGACGTTTCGCGATTTCGATCTCGTATCCTTTTCCAAATGCCATAAACGGTCTCTTCAATTGACCAATACCATGTTCGGCACTTATACTTCCACCATTTATTACCACCCAATCATAGATGAACGGATATAATCTGTAACGGAGGGAAACCAATCAAGAAACCTATAAAACGACCGACATTAGTGCCCAAGTGTAATAATGCTTAGTGCCAGAATTTATAGGGATTCAAAAGAGTCAAAGACAGTTACGCGTACGTGGTGCCTCGGTATCCACCACAAGTGGCCTCACGGATATGTTCGAACCAAAATCTCTCGACAGCAAATAAATTCTTCCACTGCTCCGCAACGTATTTTCAATGCAGTAAAGCTAAGAAATATGGAACAAGTGAAAATAAAACATTTGAAAGCATACCAACAAGGGTGGCACGGTGAGCGCTTTTTTAAATTCAGCCGTTGTAGTTAATGAATATGCAAAAATCCAAGAAAACAATTGGATGACAAGTAATGTGCTTTCCGGAGCGACCGACTGGTTGCGCAAACGACTACAAAATAAGAAATAGGTATGTTTATCTCACAGTACCAAAAAATTACTTAAGTTACGCAATGGACGATCAATTGCGAAGTTCGCTTTTAGAGACTAATTCATGCTTGGATTATATACACCGCCAAATTTGTAGTCAAGCATTTTTAGTCTGCAAGTTTGACCAAGTAGAGGAAGGGGGCAGGAGAAGATAAACAGACAGACACATCGCCGCAATGTCTTTTCGCATATGATTTGCATAACTTTATAAAGAATTCGGCTTAGAATTGCTACATGATACAACTTACTCGTCGGCCACATCGGGTGAGTAGCTCTTAGTGACGATATTGAGGTGAGAGTTACCATCTCCAATATGCCCGAATGTGAAAACACGAGCTTTAAGGCCCTCAAGTCCAAGTCGATGCTTCACCACTTCAGTTAACGTGTGGAAATGTTGCAACGGAAGGCAAACATCATGTTTAAATACGTATCCCGATCGGGCTAAAGCCACTGGTACAGTTTCGCGTACTCGCCACATATAAGATGCTTCTTCACGACTTAACGCCTTAAAAAATTTTTGTTCCATTTTTGAGACTTTCCTTCTAATCAGTAAAACAATTAAACCAATGACAAGTTCTCTCTTCCATTCTCTTCGCGTCCCCCTCTACGCACTCTAGTGAATCCAGGTTCGATAAAAACAAGTGGGCAAAAATGCCACAAAACCTGGAACAATAAGAGCTTTCCTATTCCACCTACTAAAGCTTCATCTCATAGATATTTGAGCACTGGATGCCAAAAAATTTTCACAAGAATTATTCATCTAAAAATAGCGTTTATTGCAATTCAAACATCAGAAAAAAATTTCATATCAGTTTTATAAAAAACTAGAGTTTTATTGTAAAGTTATAAAAATTAAGTTTCTAAGCAAGTACGAGTGAACATTTTTTGCAACAGAACATTCGGCATAATACCAAGAACGACGAAACTTTCACTCAAATTTGTTTCCATTCTATAGGCAAAACATCAAAATTTGTATATGAATTTGTAAAAAATCAATCTATAGGCAAAACTAATGCGACCAAGCTTTCTGCATAAAAGTTTTGAAAATTGTACTTAAAGTCGCCTTAAAAAATCTGCGATTAGCAAACTTTGCTGAGGAATTTTGAAGTGGGATTTTATATGTAGAAATAATCTATAGTAAAGTGAATAGTCGATTGCATGTGCCTATATAATAAAACCTCGGCGACCCCATAATCATTCCGAAAAAAAACATCAAAAACATGCAACGCAAAAAGAAATGCTAAGAGTGTGGCGTTTATCAGCAATACCAAAAACGCTTTACTAAGGAACGAATAGAGGCCACCCTCGAGGTACACTCTCATCAAATACCGCAAAATTAAAGATAAAGTGGATACGCCGTGGGAGGTGATTGATGAGAATTGAGGAAAAGTTGGAGGGATAGCACTCTGGAATTTAAAATGAACTGCATTTGTTGAAGAGGAGGGATTATGTCGTTGTTGCAAGCTGTGTGAATAGTATGGTCAGCACTCTTCCCCCATCCCTCTTGCTCCTCCAAAAAGGAGGGGTAATACTATACCTAAGTGAATATGAAAATTTTCGAACATGCAAAGTATGTCAAAACTTTGATATGGACTCGAACATACAAATCGAATGTTTACCTGAACCCCATCAACCAAAAGTCCACGCTCCATTGCTTCGTCTAAAAACTTAGCCAATTTCTCTTTGTCATGACGTTCGTTCGATCCTGAAAACAACGAATGGGCGAAATATCACAGAACTGGCGCAATACGGGCACATTGTAATTCAGTCCACCAACTCACCGTCCATATAAAATTCAAAAAAAGGAACGAAAAATGCTTCATAATGCGTTCGAGAAGCGACCTGCCGGCTATAGCTATATAAGCATTCAGCCACGAGCTCCTGAATCACGTCCTTTTGATTTCCCCATTTCATTCAATCATAGAAGAAAAAACTTAGCTCATTTAAAGCTAAACTGACCAATGGTCTCAACGAGTATGTAGAATGCAGGATCGCAGCGAAGAACTGGATGGAAAGACTTGTCCTCTAGAACACAGTGCATTGAGTTCGCATCGATCAGCTCTAATGCCGATAGCACTTCGCCTAGGTGATCTCTTGATAGACGTACGAGTTCACGGCATTTCTCAAATGAAGAAACACCTAAAAACGATTTCCAGTCTATCATTTATCGGAAAAATTAGTGAATGAACGAAACTGAAATGAACTGAAATAAATTTACTGCCCGAAGGTGGAATAAGATCCAGAGAATTCCTTGAGCGTATGTTCTTTCATAAAACCACAAAAAGCATTACTTTCGTTTTGCGTCATTAGGATTAACTGTACCAAAGACTGTGCCACCTTTACAAAGGTATCAAATATTCTACCATTCAGTTAACCCATAAAATAAACAACACCTCTGGCCAAATCATCATTGATTGTACCAATTCACGAATACCTACTGTTAGATGTAAAAATGAACCAAATGAAGCTGTATCTTGAGGAAATAAAAATTGCCGCTACATCAAACAGGATCAAAAATGGTACAGCTCTCGATGATTGGAAAGTGGGAACTAGAATGGGACTAACCAAGCATCGCAACTTGAGTGCTAGGAAGTCTCGGGATCACATTCATCCATATACGTGTCACGACACCCAACTGACCTTCGGCACCGATGAATAGATGATGCATGTGTAGATTTGTATTATCCTTCTTCAATCCGGATCCGAATTTCACTATTGTTCCTTTATCATCCGGAAGAACCTAAATGTAAAGAGGTTTCCGATCGTTTTCAGCGCTAAATGAGCGCCTCTTTAATCATATTACTATAACATGTATCGACGGCTGCTTTTTTTTTCAATATTTTAGCGCATAAAATACAACTCCAAAGAATTTAGTCGAATACGGAGTGGCAGGCAGTAATCATACCAATGTCCCTTAGAGGCTGTGTATTCTCTCTCCAACGAAAAATCCTAATGGATCTGCGCAACTCTTACGAATGAAGCAAAATGCAAAAATTAAGCACTTTACATCATTTCAACTATCAGTAGAATCAGAACAGCTTTTAAAGAACTGTCTAGCGAGGGATTTATGGCGTAAGACAAGGAAGAAAGCAGAGAACAGGGGTGGGTTATCGTTGAGATTGCATAATATAAACTCGGAAGATTCGAAAAAACAAAATCGGTACTGTTCTCACCACTTGTAGTCCCAAGATATGATTATGAAGTGAGCCGAATCGAATCATCCGTAATCCACCCGCCGCAGTTGAAACATTTCCACCAATAAAACAAGAACCTTTTGCCCCTAAATCCAATGGTACCATATAACCCTCGGAAGCAAGTCGATTGTCCAAATCTTCAAGTATTATGCCCGCATCACATTCCACAACACCTAGAATAATCCTCTTCTGACATAAATTTTTGCCGTATTTTTCGAATTTCAGTCAGTACACCCATAAAAAGTGAAATATGAGAGAGAATACAATTGATACAAAATTCAAATAGCTTAATAAGTACAAAAGCAAAGAAAAAGAAAGTGGTAATAACCTGATTGAGGTTCAAAATGATAATGCGTGTTGAGCTTGCTCAACGATAGCACGATCTCATCGTAGACGGGAATAGAGCCGCCAACAAGACCCGTATTACCACCCTGAGGGACGACTGCCAATCGACGGGAGAAACAATATCTTAGGATATGAGATACGTCGTCGGCAGATTTCGGAAATAGAACACAAGAAGAAGCACCTGAACGTCAAATGGTTCGGATGCGAAATATAACGATAGCAAAACATGGTTTTTTAGGCAGATGAACAAAAGGTATGGCATCGCTTATAGTAGCGGCATTAGCAGCACTGAGCAGAACGTGAAGTAGGTTAGATTATTTAAGCATAAACATTCTACATGCACCACCGCTCTTACCTGCATCCTGAGCTATCCTTCTCTTCTACTAGATATGGTAGCTCAAGAAGCTCTGGATCCGGATCGTCCTCTATGCAGGAAGGGAAAAGTTGCTTTTTTTGACATTCATTTATTAAAATCAAAAAAAGACATGCAGTACACCGAAGCTCAATCCCCCTCCCATAACTTCTTCATTTGTGGTACTATTTACGAAAGTAACTGTAATCGTGGTTTATCTTACTACCAGTGTATACACTATATTTTTTGCCCGATTTATAAACACAAGGTACCACAGGATACGCCAAAAAAAAATATACTGAAAATAGGATAAACCGTAAGTATGATCGACTAAAAAGTACCGTCATTTAGGTAAAAGAACAAAAATACACTGGTGGACGGTTCGTTATAACCGCCAAGGTGATCTTCTATACCCATAAAGTTATGAGGTTCTAGTTAATATCGTTGCAGCACTTATCTTCCTAGAGAATTCCAATTATACAACGCCAACCAAATGAAATAAAAACATATGAATAATAAATCTATGAAAATATTCTATAGTGCTGGTTTATCAGTCATGATAACCATCGAGTGTAATCATCGTTACTTGTATAGTTGTCATTGCAATCATTAAACAATCTCTTACATCTTAAATGAAATTTTATATGGGAAAACATTGAACTAGAACCTAATTTACAACGAGTCCCCACCTTAACCAATAAGCTATTTTCACCACATCCAAAGCAATAAAATTTAGCTTCACATGAAGTATTTATTACTTTGGCTATTAAAAGGTTGCGATTATGAATGTTTTAATAATCACACCGGAAATGAAGATCACTCAACAGCTAAACAAGACACTACCTTAGTTATTTATTAACTAGGTACCACCGCAGCTACCTGTCGAATCTATTTTATTTATTAGCTCAATGTAATGGGAGAATCACATTTAAATAATTGCAAAAAGTAGATTAACGAAGTGAACCATCACCTTTGAACCATTTCATCCAATCAATATTGTAACAATAAATTGCTATAGAATCCAGTAGAACATCAAACATTTCGTCGTGAAACTTAATACTCTCCTACTATCAGCACACTTCAGTTACCTCGAGCAACTGGAATCGTAAAGTTTCAATGTTTTCCACAGTAATTACAGAGAATCAATTTGTCATCTCCTGCAGCTTAACACATGAATCTATTCGTCGCTTCTTGTAGTCGGTTTCCGTATAGAAAAGTGGTCGCAAACGAGGAACCGCAATGATATCTAACAACAAACACGAAGCAAAGGGATTCTTAATTTGGTGCAAAACGATGCGCAAAATGGTTAAAGTGGGAAAAAGTGAGCGTTAACCCATTAAAGACGAACGGGAATAAAGCAAACCGATTAAAGTACGCGCTGGATGAACAATTAAAAACAATAGACTACAATGTGATTTCCGAATATAAAAATATAATATAATTAATAATGAAATAATAACTGCTAGAATGGGGATATTATAAACGCTAATAGAAGCAATATGCAAATGAAAGCACCGAATATACAAATACAAACTGGCGAACCAATAATTCATAAATCATTGTTGACCTGAGTGACCAAAGTAGCGGTCATTACTGTGGCTTTTACATCTATACCCCTTGGTTACTAGTTCCATTTGTTAACATGCCAAATGTTCGAACGGCTAAACCATGTGTTCAAATGTTAGATGCAAACTCTGTTGACATCATTCGCTCATAGCTTTTGATGGTTCATATAAGCTTAACTTAACTACCTGAGCTTAATAAGCTTAATACTCTTTACACTAAAGAACTACGACGTAGTGAAAAATATCGATCAACACAGCAATCTTTGCTTCTCGTCGTTTAATTCCAACAATATAGCAGCCAAGTACTATGTAGAATCCGAAGATTCCAACTTTTTGAACTTCAATCAGCAATTTTTATCTATACCTATTACTGTAAAATACGACAACCATGAGTCGAACAACTGAAATCCTAACTAAAATTGCAAACTCTTTACGGTGTGGATAGCTTTGTGCCTAATTGCTACCATGGTGGTCTATGGATATACGCTAAGTCAGCAACACAAGGCGCAATTAGACCAGATGCGGTAGTGTCCAGCTTTACAAATATCAGTTGAACGATTCAATTTCTTTGATCGAATACCAAAAGTCCGGTTGACTTTCCTGATCAGATATCAAAAATCGAATTGCCGATAGCTTCATAATAGTTGTCCCTCGAAATGATTGTAGACAAACGGCTGAGTAACCGATGCCGCTCAAAAAGTCACTGCAAATTCCCTCATATGCGACAAGAAGGTTCAGATCCGCTCATTGAAGGGGTTTTTAGAATTGTGTGCTATTACCTACTATACGGTATTGTAATGTGCTTTTATGGGAGTGCCATAACTTTTAATAAGGAAAGAAGATACTCACAGCAATAACAAATCGGCTATATTCACAACCGTTGGTTAGCTTCTTCTTTGACGACCTTATTAAGTGTCCTTCCACTCTAAGGTCCCATCAGCTCAGCTTATCCAGTCTTACTTCAATGAGTTGGATCAAGGTTTCGTTAGACACTCCACTGCTCTATAAAGTCCTCTCTGGAAATATAAGAGGCCACCGAGGTTCTCTCTAGTATACTGTTACAGCATTTTCCTCTATAATCATCCTTCAATCAACCTACAAAATTGCAACCTGGTTGACTGTTCGTTTGTAACCTCAATTGTATACCTTGAAGTTCCGACCCTCAGGCACTCCATATGATTCACTCTATAAATGTGCTTAATCGAACTGTACGGTAATATTACCTTACTTTGATGTCTATACCAAATCCACCTATACTGTTACAACACTACACCTTCACCAGTTTGTATAATAATAACCTATAAATTCAAACAAATTATGAAGAAAATAATGAAATTCTAGAATTAAAAGCATATATCCCTATTGAGAGTTGCAACAAATAATCAGAGATTTTAAAAAATCGTTCATCCATTAAAAAAACTTATCCACTTCTCTTACAACAACGTTTTACAAATACAATTAGGAAACAACAGATAACGGTATGAAAATCGTCTAGTATCAGGTTATGACCAGGATGGAAAATGCTTTCTTATGTGATCAGCCATCAGAATGTTCCCTCTAGAATATTCACGTTTGCTAAATACAGTATCTTCCCCCTTCCTTTCTACCACCTTCTTCAGTACCCACAATGCTATTGCCCCAAAATATATCTATCTCGCCGCCCTCAGGGAAATCCTATTTCCCACTCTCATTACTTTGGGAATCTCAGCCGAAAAGGAAAGCAAACATACAATCAGCGAAAATTTTCAAAGATGAACTTAGCACTTTTCGAACAAAATAAACCAACAACCGAAACTTTTTCATGGTGGAATTAATCACCATTTGTTGCCTATTTTCAGGCCTTCCATTAACAATCGTACTGCAAATTCGGCTTAGCAAATAAAAATATTCGCATTTGATGTATAGAGTAATACAACCTCCAGCCATCTCTATTACAACAAATGTAACTTTTATCTACCTCCAATACTAGCTGCAGTAAAACCATCCCCCTTCCGTTACAAATTAACCCAGTTTTTGGTCGTTTCCTACCCAGTCCTCCTGTCCTCTTCCCCCCACCCCCTGTCGGAAGAAACGAATCTTTGCAGCAGGTGACAGATCATCATAGAATAGAATACAAAATTTATGCACTGGAATGAGATCTTCTCCAACAATTCCGCGAGGCGATATCTACTTACATTCCTTTTATTGATGTCTGAATCAGCGATAACATAATTACTGATATCTCCTCTCATATCACAAATACTTTCTCCTCTGAACAGGAAAAGCCATACATATTTTTATCATAAAACAAAGAGGAACCCGACTGTTGATGCATTCCTCACATAAAACTGGAAGCCGTCTTTAATCAACGAGTGAACTTATGGATATGGATAAATGGATAAAGAAACTAAACTTATGAATAGATAAACATTTTGGAATCCGACTTTTCGATCGCCTATCACCATAAGACGCTTAAGAATTGCATCTTCACATAATATTAACAAACATATATAAAAAGTACAATTCAAATAACCCAATAACAAATAATCACAATAAGCCAATTGATAGCTTCACATTTGATCAATAAAAAACAATATTTTATTCGGCGTTTTCAAAAATCCTTTCATACGCACATATTTGTTGATCTATCGTTTTTATATTGCTTTCTCTCAAGCTTCCTGATGAAGAAATTAATAAACCCTCCCTAATTCCCCTCCTCAACCTAAATTATCATACTGCCACAAAGAGTACACTCAGATAGCTCAGAGAGATCAGAGGAGGGTAAGTGAAAAACATATATCCTACTTACTTACGCAAGTACCACAACCCAAAATTACAACCAAGATGAATCTAAAAGCCAACAAAAATCTCCACATATCTTCTATCTCCATGCAGATCTGCGGGAAGGGAACAGGATGCAGGGATAGACCCGCTATATTTCTATCAATTTTTCTCCTTTCTCCGATCTTACATATTCCTCTTTACACATCTTTCAAGAGGGCGACCCCCCACCCCCCCTCCTCTTAACCCCTCTTGCGTTGGTTCTTGAACGAAACCTTTCATGACATTTCTTGGTCCGCATAACTCAAATTTCTAAAACCAACAAAAGCGCTGTTAAGTTCATCACTTCAAAAAATTTAGTAGCTCAAATTTCTTCCACTGATCAGAGAAGGGAGAAGGGGAAGAGGTGATAAATTTAGCTCCAAAAAAAAACAGGTAACACAACTCGAAATCTACCTGGCCAACAAACCCGCACATGAAATATTCAATCGTAGTCTTCAAGAACATTCGAAAGATGCTCGTTATGTACTTTCTGATTGGCTCGTCGTTTCATTGCCTTTCTCTTTGGTGGACCAACAATTTTCCTCTTGGGTGCTAAATCCCGCATCGTATCAATGCCATGCTTCTGCAAATACTCTTCGATCTTCTTCTCATCGAGATGATCCACCGATGCGTTACGCCATAATCCTTTGAATTCTAAAATATGATCAATACGTCAAAAAAGAAAATACAATCGGTATAAAATGCTTGTATCTGATCTAACTCTGTCGATGCAACTTACGTCTCTTAGTACGCCACATATGCATTCGACGAGCTGTAACACGACATGCATACGAACTATCCCATTGACTTACGAAAACGACTGTACAGAGTTGCACCGCCCCCAATAATATCCTATACTTCGTTTCGTCTACTCTTCTTCACATTACTAAAAACAACTTCCCATCTGTTACATCTTCGTTGTACGTATAAAAAGTGCTCTAAATTAGGCTTCAGCAAACTTTTAAACTTCAGAATTAAACGAACCATGAAGTGTGCAAATATTTAAAAAAAAAACAGGGGAAAGGGATTGTGGGGGAGATGGGGGAAGGGGATTTTGGGGGAGATGGGGGAAGGGGATTGTGAGGGAAATGGGGGAAGGGGATTGTGAGGGAGGTGGGGGAAGGGGGAAGGGGGAGTATGATGAAAACGACAGTACTACAGATGCACTTTGTAATCGCAATCAGATTGGTCGTCTGTGAATATACTCTCAAACGATAATCAAAAAGCTAATAATACAAATTCGCATCGAAAAATTCAATCGTTTGCACACATGCTACCTCACTTGACAAAAGTCTATTTGACCACACATAGATGCGTATCTATTTTAACTCGGGAACTATTGGGAATGGAGTTAGGCCATCTAACATTCGCAGTGTACATACAGCACCTTATACCATACCCCACTTTGATATACCACTGTGAATACTCACTTTACTTTAGTGTGACCTTCTATATTATACCTCAGTCCGATATATCAACTCCACACCATTCAAGTAACTTCGACAGAAATCAGCGACATTAAAAAGTTTAAAAAAAAACCTGCAAGTATTTTTCACTATTTGAGTAACAAACAAGCTGGGATGTGTACATTAGAGAAGCTAAGTAAAAAAATGTGCTCTTGCATTCCGCTTACCTAACGAAACATTTACATAACTTATCAACAAACATCAAATATTTAAAACAATGCTTTCATGCTTTAATCAACTCGGCTACTCGTAGAAACTCTTCACAAATATGATCAATAGAAATTAGAGTGCAAGAGATCTCGCTATAGTTTTCAGAATATCCATCGAATCTCGCAACTGCAACCTCAGTGGTTCTCTAGCTGAAACTACTGGACAAACACCCGCCTATACAGACATACGCACAGATATGCGCTCCGACACAACGTCGTGATAATAGGCCGTATACAAAGGTCACTCTTTAGTAGAAGAGTTGTGAAAGCGATCGGGTTAACGATATACGAAATTCGTGCGTTTAGATTCACTCGTTTCCAACTCGATTATGCAGAAGGAATAAAAAACGGTTATTGTGCGTCTCCTATGTCATCGATTAAAAGTGAGCTTAAGCGGTCACCACAGACGCAGACAAAATCCTCAAATTTTCACTGCCGCGGTTTTGCTCATTGGTTAGATTAAAGAAACATAAGAACAAGTATTCACATATGCAGACATTTAGGCACAGACAAACATGCCACTCATATGATGTACTTTCTTAGAAAGTTGCAAATGAATTTATCATCAAATATGTGGGAACTGAAGACCCGCCGTACGTTCGCTTCAATGCAAGAATGCTGCCAAATTTGGCTAATATACATATGTTAATTTCGCAGCATTCAGTAAGCTTGCATGCGCCAATCTCAGCAGAATTAAGTTGCATGAAAGAAAAAAACAAAAATCGCGCAAAACTAAATGACTGATGTGGTGTAAATCAGAGTGGGACATATCCCAATGCCGGAATGAACGAGTATAATCTTCCACTACTATCCTTCAAAGGCGTATCGGACTTAAAACATATCCACAGACACAGACTAATTATCTCTAAAGCAAAATAAATCACTAATATACATATGTTAATTTCGCAGCATTCAGTAAGCTTGCATGCGCCAATCTCAGCAGAATTAAGTTGCATGAAAGAAAAAAAAAAAAAAAAATCGCGCAAAACTAAATGACTGATGTGGGTGTAAATCAGAGTGGGACATATCCCAATGCCGGAATGAACGAGTATAATCTTCCACTACTATCCTTCAAAGGCGTATCGGACTTAAAACATATCCACAGACACAGACTAATTATCTCTAAAGCAAAATAAATCGTCCAAAAAAAGATAGTACAGGCACTCTACCATCATCGATGAAATAATCAGTATCAGGGTCGTTATAAAAATAGGCACGATCTTTGCGCTTGTTGGCCTGCGTCGGCACATCTATAACTACGTTTCCCAATGCCTGGAATAGCAAAAATACAGCAAACGATGCAAATAAATGAACAAGTAGTTTGAACTCAAGCTCTGTTGTACTTCCTTCAACCTAAGCTCATATGAAACCCCTGATCCAGATGATCGCCGGAGGCAGCGACCGACGGTACATTACCATCGGTGAAGCAGGAGACTCACAAAATTGACTGCAAGCTCCAATCCGTGAACTCGAATTACACCTTCCCTTAATAATCTTTAAAACATCCGCCTGCCTCCGAGTTGAAGTCCCTCAATTCACCTCACCAATCCTAGGATCGTTCTCGCTACAGTCAATCCCAAATGTCAACCCACAAGAAAGTTTGAAAAATATGGACTCTTCCAGTTAGAAAGTATCAAAAAAAGGATTTTACCTCAATATGCTTGTCGGCAGCCGGTATGCACTCGTTCAAATCGGATAGAAGTATTCCACCTTTACTATCCTGATCGTGTTTCTTGAGTAGCGCCAATAATGAGTTCTTTCCTTTCACTTTATACGGCGGTTTGAATAAAAATTTCCCATTTTCGTCGACCGATAAGCGTGGATTCGATGGTAATGACTGTAAACTTCTTCACTTGCAAAAAATGCCAATAATTTCAGTCTCTATATTTGTATCTTAGTGAATGCTCAATGAGATGATCCTGCAAAGAATATTCCGTGGTTACAAATCCCATCACCAATACCAAAATTTCGTTTGCAATACCAAATTCTCGCTACAACAACCTTCAACTCCTCAACTCCTCCCTTAGAGAAAAATATTTAGTGAAGTTTTTTGACCCGATAAAATGCACATTTCGGAAGCACTGAGAACAATTGGAAAGCATCACGCATCTTATTACGTCCAGAAAAGTTGAAATACAGATAAAATATGAAATGCGATAAATGTCAGTAAAGTGCAATAAAATTACCTGTTGTAACCATGCTTCTGATTTTTTATTGATGTCGTACACCTGTAATTCTTCTAATATCTCTGACAGACTCAATGGCCATTGTTGTGCGGTGAGATGGCGTTTCTGAAAATGACGACTGCCATTCTCTTGCCTTTCAAAATTAAAAAAAAAAATATTGCGAAAATCTGATAATTTAGTACCTTGCCATAGCTAAAATGAAACAAGAATTGGTGAAATGCTAGAAACCTGACCTCTGAAGTATGCTCTCGCGTGATATTTTCAGTCCCATTAGTTCATTCTCATTATAAAAAAACAATGTAAGTTTAGAGTTTTTAAAGCATCAGAATAATACAAAATATATTTCTTATTATGAAGCATGCGTCTAGAGAGGTTCTAGATTCGACAAAAAAAACACTTCCAAATCCGCTATTTTTCGACTCTTTTGGAAGGAGCATTCAGTCCTTTCAACTGGACTAATCCCCCTTCCCCTCCACAAACACACAGCAAAATTCCCCATACGACCGCTAAACAAATTTTAGGATATTCACTCCCAAAATATTAAACACACACAGCAAATGCAGAACTCAGAATTTGCCCACCTTCATATAGTCAACGATTTTGGCCATCGTTCCAAAGTTTGCGGCAGTGGCCGATGACTGCGCTGTTTTGTAGTTAAAATCTGATAACGCTGAAAATACATCATCTTGAGAGGCAACATCAGTGATGATAAACCATAATTACCTATCAACCGATCGGTGGATGATCGATGAAGCAATGTATTGCGCATGCTGGAAGCGAATTCTCTTCATAGGCCAAACAACAAAACAACGACAGTTGAATATTATGCGCGGTAACGATATGGCAAAATTTACTATCAGTTAATGAAGAGAATATCTCCGTTCCAAAATAAGAAAATCAAAATAAAACAAGCTGCGAAATAAAATAATTTCTTAAATTCAAATTCACTTACTGCTCACCAATACGTCATAAATGTGTTAGCCCCTTCTCTCGACTATTCTTCCAACGACCATTACATTACTCTAATGGCATATAATTCAAAAACCGCTACTAATAAACATGCTATATTCATTTATGGACGAGTACAATACAACTACTTCAACTGCTATCACCAGGACAACATTCCGTGGTATTTATGCTGATTGATACGTCTCAAAATTTATGTATAATTAACTGGTAACGAAGTACAAGAATAGAACCACTTCGAACCTTTTCTAAAAAAGAAGAAAAAACTCGCTCATACCTTCCGAAAAGTTCATATCTTCCTTCCATATCGGTCACAACACATCACTGTAGGCAGCGCCCTGACATCCCCCAAGAAAACCTCTCATGATTTCGATAAAAAAACAGCGATCACATAAGGAACTCATAATTAAATCAACTTATAAAAGTGCTTACATTTTGCTGCAAGCTGTGGATCTGTCGGCTTTTTCTTTTTCTTACGGCTCGCTTCAGCGCTAAAAGAAAGACCTTTTGTATCAAGCTTCATCTTCAGTGGATGCCGAAGTTGAGTATAAAATATAAAGGATTCTTAAGGAAAAGAGGTCTGCAATTGGGACAACATCTGTAACAAGGATAGAATAGAATTACACATGTTTTCGGCTTGAAAACGGCATTGATAGCCTCCGTAATAATATTTACTTTCAATTTTATAAGACCGATTGATGACTCAAGTGCTTTTGGAGTTGAATTTGAAGTTGAAGGGGAGGGGTGGGGGACAACGGTTGAAGGGTGATGGTATGAACTTTCTAAACTGCTTCATCCTGAGCACTAATCTAAAACGGTCAAACTATCGACCAGCTCTGTTCCATTACTCCATCGCTGCTGTCGAAATAGAAAGTGCATCAGTCGGATGAGACAAGCTAGGAAGGTTATATAAGCCGCCGATATTCTATAAAGTCATGGAATGAATGAGGAAATAAGAGCTAGCACCCAATGCATATATCATGACATAAAGCTGCGCCTACCTACCGCTTCGATGTTACAAACGGTTTTTACTCTTTCCGTTGTGAAATGCTTCATAGAAAGCGTTTTTTAATATCCTCTGAGTGAGGGAACACAAATCAGTAATCTTATTATACAACATCACTCAAACTACGCTATACTTTGGCAGTTCTGATAAACTTTTACGCCATTACGAGTTGATGACATAAAACCCGAGCTAAGTATTATTCCATTCACCACGAATTGAACACCACAATTTATGTCCTACACCCCCTCATCATCTGTGATCGCACCGACCGTTTAAAGGATATGGCTATAGTCCGGCAACAGTCGATCAGTTTTTAAAAGATTTCGGTGTAGCAATATATAGAGATAATAAAAAAATAATAAATAAACAATTACTCGTAAGTAGTATGCGAGGAAGTAGACGTCGACGGTGCATACGATTTGCTGGTCATCTCTGCAGCTCGTGCAGCACGCTGCTTAAAAGCAGCCTGTTGTTTTAGCAATGCCGGATCCATTTCACCTCTAAAATAATTAACTTCAATGTTGAACACAAACGTTTCATCGTTATCGCTAAACGATTCCTCTAAAAAGACAAAATCTAACTACAAATACGTAATTAACATTAAAAAAATGCAACATTCTAAAGAGTACACCTACAACGATGCCTGGTCTAATGTGCAGTAATAAGGGCCCTTTGCTTGGTCGTGAATGTGGTCTATTTGACATCGAAGGGAATACGCTAGCGGTTAGTTGAATATAACCTCACCTCCACCTACCCCCTCTGATTGCCTAAAGCCTTGCACCCTACACCACCCAGATTCGAAAGCCCTTTCAACCTCGCTTCGAAAAATGAGCTTATAGAGCAGGATTGACAGTTGTCGTAACAGAGAGGACGGTTGTGATCGAGGAATATGCCATTACCCTCAATGGACCCGTGCATCATGCTTATGCCAAACATATGGCGCCCACCTCTTTATGTCCGAAAGATGACGCCAATCCCTTTAGGTCGCAACAAGGGGCTCCAGCTCCTAGCCCTGCGCAAACTTCTGCATTCTGAATGTGACTTTAAAAACGGTGACGACAGGATCTCAAGGTACACAGTTACCAGAAAACCCTTGAACCACTAAAGAATGATAATGTTAAAAACGCCAATCAAACTAAAACTTAAACGCTTCAATGAAACTGTCGAGGCCGATATTAAATGAACTTTGGAATGCCAGCCTATTTGACCGAGCGGTCGAAGAAAAATGTACACAAGCAACTATCAAACACATAATAACATTCCTACCGAAGAGACCGATCGGAATGGTTCAGAGATTTCATAGAATAAATCACGAAACATATTAAAATGGACCCTCAGTTACATCCGATCTGAGTTGTAACTGTGGTCGGGACCAGCACCGGGTTTAACCTATAGCAATATGGGGATAAGCTAAACCCGGCCCCAACCGGGCGATGGTTTTTTACCAACCCTAGTCCAAGCCCAGCTCCATCCGGCCTTCATGTTGCGACCGACGATGTGGCCATAGATTAAACTTGGTCATGTCGTCGATCGCAACCAAGAAATATATTAATCTGTTTGATTTTTTGGTTGAAGGCACCGGCTTCAACTTCGGAAAAGGTTATTATAATTTTAAGGGCCTTCCGGTCTATTTGTTTTCCTTTTTTAGATCCAAGTGGCCGTGAACTATTGCGCCGTGGCAACATTTAACGGGAGATTCATCACAGCAATGATGTTGTTATTTAATAACGCATGAGGCTTTCTATGCTTACATGCCTGATTGCATATCGAACACGGAATGCTGTAAGGTCCTTTTTGAAATTTAGCATAGAGAGAGGAGGCGGAGAGGGAGACTGCCGCGGCAATAGTTCATGGCCCATTGTATAAGATCAAGCCAACCTTTAGCATATTCTCAAAACAAAACATAAGCTTCACACAACCCTTCGTGTACTTGCACTATCACTCCTAACAACTCACAAGGTTACGATGTACAGTAACTAAAAAGCAATAACAACATCAGTCTATAATAAATTAAAGTAACATTTTTAAAATTCCCCTCCCCCCTCCCCCCTTCCTTTTCGTGGCTCATGACTTGGAAATACAGAACAGACGGACACATACAGATATGTGTATACGCATACAAACGTGAAGGCCGCTGTGCATAGATTCCCGGAAACACACAGAGAGCTCATATATAAACGACCGACCGCATAAGAGCTCAAGTTCAGAACTGACTAGTCGTTTACCTGACCGGTCACTTGCGATCAGTTTCAGGACTGATTATAAGCTAGGTAAACGATCATTGAAACACTTAAAATATGTAAATTTTCGTAGATCTTAGCGTACAGAAATATCATTCACAATAAAACGGCAAAGAACTGGCAACAAAATTGATGCCCATCTCTATTGTGTGTTATATCCAGCTAGGCGTATCTGCATCTTATGACAAACGTCTAGGAAAACCATATACATACATATGATAAAACTCTTATTTATGTCCTATTTTTATGTAAAAAAAGAAAACCGAGGAAAATACATATGTTGAAGAATTCGACAGCTGAACCTTAAAGCATAACCTCACCCGTCGAGAATTACTAGACGAAAATAAATAGACACGCCGCATGAAGAACAAAGAACGATAAACAAAAAGCGAATTGGCAATCTATCTCTATTTGCGAAAACTGAGCAGCAAGTTGCCGTACATGTTACAAGTTTAAATTAACAACACTAAACCGAATGTTAAAGGATTCTATGAATAGGATGAGTAATGCAAGATTGAAATATTGAGTAAAGAACACTTGTTGGTTGAATTAAACGAATTTGCAACCTGTGATTGCGAATGTGGGCACTGTTTAAAATTGCATCGAAAAGCAACCTTATAATTTGAGAAAACCTCTTTTGCAAAGTAGCATATACGCATAATTGCAACGCTCTATCTGTCCATTTGCATGTGTATTTGTTTCTCTGTCTATATGTTCCAACTTGGAAATCATAGGAGCAAAGTTATGCCACTTTATGGCCATGAACTACTAAACTACGCCATAGGTTCTCCTACAGCACAAAATCGCCAACTCCATTGGCTCTCTATCCCACTTATTTGCGCAACATAGGTGGTGCAGTTGAAGATTTTGAATGAACGTCGAAATGTTATAAGCGCATGCGAAACAACCGTTTCAATGCCCGAATGCTTATGCAAACTGATCATAACTGCAGAGAAACTGGGATGCGCACCCATTCCGAATTGCGCTTATGCCCGTATGTATATCGGTACGAAAGTTTACGGTAACGTGCACTGCCTCCTCGATGCTACCAATGTTGCAATAGTGCCCCTTAGAAAGCTTCAGACATATCATGACTGCAAGGAAACGGAGCGTGCTGAGAAAAAGCATTTCCGGTGCCACGATTGGCCTGAAACATCGCCCACTAGCAAAATTTGGCATTCTGAACGACTGCTGGAAATAATTATAACACAGTTGTGACTGCTTGACATCTCCTGTATTATTATTATAAAATCTCAGAAATTCTCAAAAAAGAATACTCCACTTATCAGCAGAACCACGATTTACAGCATTTTTAACGAAAAAAAAATTTTTTAAAGTTTAAAAACTCCACTCCACAAAGGAAATTCTCTACCTGAAGACAAGTGGAGAAGGCGTACACATCAGGCCTAAAGATTAACTCT
>QEWY01004032.1:4575-23651 GCA_006503575.1 Baylisascaris schroederi
AGGGTGGAGTGTGAGGGGCGCTAAATGGGCCGCATCCCAACTAAATGCTATTGCTCAAACAATCATGCAGCTTTAAGCAGCCATTGAGATATTCAACAGTAATCATTAGCACTTCCGTTGTTTTATGTTCCGAAATAATATACACTGCTAATTTCTTAGACACACATACATATATTTTCAATGTATTTTTATTTATAAATAAACTTAGGATGTTGTTTTGGTTTAAATGAAAGATTTGCTAACCTGTTGCAAAATATAAGCATTGAGAATGTTGGCAGCAAGTTGACTTGCCATTTCAATAGCACCATTCATGCCTTTCTTAAGATCAGTTAGTACAACTTCAGCTACATATGTCTTGAGTAGAGTTCGTCTCTCAACGCTGATTGACGCTGGCACTGTTAGCACTAAACGATAGCCTTTCGATGTAGCAACAAATGGAATCGCTGTTCCAGTGTTGCCTGAAAATCGAAGCCACTAGCCAGAGAACTCATTCGGATCAATCATACGAACCACTCGACATAAATTTAACTACTATATCGCATAAGAACTAATGTGTCTTCTAACCGACAATCATTTCAATCGACTGGTGAGATGGAATTCGGCTGGTTGACACCATTGCAGTGTTATCTTTTCATCAGAACTAATCAAAATTGAACTCAAGAATGGAAACAAATTGGATATACCTCCTACAGAACTCAACATATCCCTACCAATATCACCATTTGAGGTATTGTATTCGAATCGAATAGCTCTTAAACCTTTCTTCTCTTCGACGGCATTATTAACGACAGAAAGCGGTAGAGAATTTTCTGCAACTTTGAATAGCACCTGCAGCATGCAATTATTATTAACAATCCATCATATCAGTCAAATAAAGTCAATAAACCATCATTCCCCTTTGCCCCTTCAACTATGACGTATTGCGCATGAAATAAACACCCAATCTGGATTGGTGAAAAAATTTTGAATTCTTATAGCTACTTGCATGTAGAAATATCCCCATTTGCTGAAATTCAAAGAACTCTTTAGGACACTTGAGGTTGGTTCAATGAGAGTTGTAACTCATGGAGTTATCTTATGCGCCTTTTCCGCATCGGTGATTATCGAATAACCAATCCTATCTTTCACCGAACAAGCAGGATTCATGTACTCAAGTCTAACAGCTGAAAGCAATTTCCTTTTATTCCAACAGTTGCGAATATCCTTCTTAGCTTCTTCATTTACATATCACTGAATGACAAAACTATCAATCGCAAAGAAATTGGTAGCGAAAAAATCTGCAAAATTCCAGTATCTAAGAAATCTGACCAAACCCGTATGATAGTTAGTCGTGTCCTCTCACTCTTGCACGCATTCATATGTGCTCCTAATACTATACAAATATTTAGCTGCTTCGCATATAGTAAATTATCAGCCAGCTGAACGCAAATAGGCTTTATTATACGATTTTGAAGAAACGCATCACAGCTAAGCTACCTCATGTGTGTGGGCACGTATGGGTGTATGTTGGCTGCCCAGTAGTTTCAACTTGGGGACAGCTGAAGCTGAAATTATCAGGTTTGAAAGGTATACACATCATGTTTGCAATTCTTCGTTTGTCCGCGATGGGAACCTACTTATCACATTGCTGAAGAGAAGATGTGGAAAATTCACTAAAATCCAGTATCGCTGAATTTGTGTTTTGTCAGAAAATGTGACGCAAGTGTCGAATAACCTTTAATCTTCTCCCAGTGGGCACATTTCATCGCTTTACATCCCACAATCCGATCATTTCACCTCAATGAATTGAAAAAAAATCAACAAAGGTTGTTTGCCTCCCTCTGCTAACAATGAGAAAGACAATGCAAAAAACTATATTGACCAATCTTAGCTCGACATCCTTTCGTCACATTTTCAAATAAACCACAGGAGTGTTTCCAACCAAATTGCTCGCATATTCGGCGATATATTTCTGAGATGCCATTTACGCACTTTGCTACGCTCCCAATGAAAGCAAACTCGAAGAAACCCGAATAGCCTATAGCATATGAGCAAGTGTATTATCGAAATGTTTGATTCACTTCGCATAAAATCCCGATTAAAACAATACGAAGAGAGATTATTAAATGTATCATAACAACAAAGAAATTATAAAATTGTTGGAGGAAAATAAAAATAAAAAAGTGTATAAATATTTATTGATTGGATGATGGATATTGCAGCTAGCATTATGGTCATTCGAAAGGTAAAAGCTATGAGAAGCATCAAAGGCAACGAATAAAATCAAATTGCATTTCTAATATGTTATCCACAAATGCATCGCTTTCGAGCAGGTCCTTTTCTTGAATAGATTTTCACCTTGAATAATTATAGCAATTAATATGAAGTTAAAATCATATTTGTAAAATCGGCAGTTTTGGTGATGCTTCACAGTCTCATTTCACTCTTATAGTGAAGTAATCGAATGTCGGATACAGTGCTGACAGATGTAGACTGTATAGCGTTATGTGCAAAATATACGTATGCCAATAGAAAAAAGACTGGATAGCGTTATATCTTTCCCAAATAAAATGCACAACACACAAACGATGCAGTAGAAATGAACTGATCAAAAATATTGATCAACATTCAAGAAGAACGACAATCACGATACTAATACGGCACTATTGAAAGAGGAGCATTTTATTAGTTAAAAAAGGACCCTTTGGTAGTCGGCTGTCAGATAGCGGTGCTATGGTCATTGATGAATAAAAAATACAATCGATCGCATAGAGAATGGATGGACGCAGTCATTATTGCACTGAACAGGCCAGTATTCACTAATTACTTGTTGAGCATGAGATGCTATGCAATACTAAAAATCCACAAGTTCTTAGGTGAGCAACAAAATCCTTTATTCTTCTGGAAAAGACTGACAAAAATTGCTCTCTCTGTGGACGGGGGATCGTCCGGTTCGACAGAGAGGTTTCATCAGCCTCAAGGCATCATGAGATGTTCATGAATGATTGATGCAGAATTAGAACAGCAATATAACTGCTGATTCGTAGGCAATTAGCCAGTCGAAGGAAAACCGCCAGAAAATGTTCGGTGACATATATAAAAGACAAATGAAGAGGTGCATTTGTAAATTTTCATCTAAAAAAGGAGCTAATCAACGCTTATCAAGCTTAAAACTTTAATCTTTTATCTGATTAAGTTGGTAATGCACATCTTCGCTGATGAACACCTCAGCAACACTATCAAATGGAGAGAATCAGTTCGGAAAAGATGAAATAAGCTATAGAAATTAATTATGGAACGATGATACAGCAAGAAAAGGGAGGTGAACTTCGTTTGCTTTCATCGATCGATAGTCACTGCAAATTGTCAACAAATGCCAGCCGCCTGTTTAGTCTTTAGAATTGTTGCTAATGTGTTAAGCAGAATTTTTTTTGAATTTGGTATTCTTCATCGCACTAATTTCCTGATTCATCACAGCTGTGGATGCCTGAGAGTAGGCCGAATCCAATATGCCCCACATTACGACGTCAAAAATTTCCCAAGCCTTTTCAATGTGCTCGTTGATATTCCTCTAATATTCCGCTTACTCCTATCGTCCCTTAAGTGATTTTAAGTAATAGCTGCTTAAATTATAAATATTACCAGATGTGTCACTTCATTAGTAAATTTCCACCTCAGAAAAACAAAAATCCTGAAAATATTTATCGCATTAAATTGTTGATTTAATAAGCAGAATTGGAAAAGCGCCTAGCATGCCGTCTCCTCCAATATATTTTTCCACTTCTTTGAAGAAAATTCTCTCAAGCAAATATGTTTAAACAAACTCAACACCTAGTGAAAAGCTTGCTTGCAAATATAGAGCGCTCAATCATTCCTCTTCACTTCGGAGCCGAAATGGTAAACGTAAGGAAAGCGGGCAATATTCTATCTGTTGGCTAGAATATCTTCTTTTGTGCTCAATCCACCGAATATCCAAGAATAACATGCTTAAGTTTAAAAAGGAAAATAGGGAAATTTCGATTTGCTGAACTATTTGCAAAGTGATGAAACGAAGAAGTTCGACCATGTTCTTCAGCTAAAGTGCAAAATGTACACCCTAGATTTCCTGGTTAGTGTGTGGACAATACCAATATGAAATGCATAGATATCCAATGATGTATTGCATACGTAGCCATAATCGTTCTGATTATAAAATGAATGGTGCATCACAGTAACAGCAAAACGAACAATAAAATATCACCTCTGTTTAATCGTGCAAAGGTCGTTAAAACAAGATCTTTGCAGAACAAGTAATAAGAATTCCTATGGCATATAAATATGTTTGATATAGGTGTTTCTATGAGTACTGACCGAATATATCCGTAAACACTGAGAATAATTTATTTCGAAATAGAAAGAGAACACATTCTCTAATGCGAAATATTTGCTTTCTTGAGGAAACAATTAACCATTGCAGTGTGACATTGATTTGTCAAATAGAAGGAACCTGTTTCTGTGAAATCGCGTTAATATTCTTTCCTAGTCAAGAGTATTTCTTAATTTTCTCAATGAGGTGTTGAACAATTGTATTTGGAATATAATATGTGCACCTCGAGAATTCCAATTTTATACTTTTTTCCTTGATTTAAAAAAGAACGCATCATGCTATGAGAATATCATGAGGTGATAATGTTTGGAAGCACACCCTTGCAAGGAGCTGTAACAATGGTAATCGTCGAAAGTTAATACTATTTAGAGCATTGAGAGGGTGTTACAGTAATAAGGACGCTGCACTAAAGTAATCAATGGATACAGGACTGCACACGAGACACAGGACCCAGTTTATGCTAGCTAAGTCACAAAAAATTCTTTTCAACCAAACACTGAAGGTTCGTTGGAAATCATCGAGCCAAGTCGCTTTTTTCCGTTGGCACGCATGCATCAGTAACAGTATATATCATATTTATAAATATGCGCCTTCATATTTTTCCCAAGCTATTTAAAGCCCCTATCTTAAGTAGATTAGTCGGAATCCTAATACGTTTTCATTGCAGCAGAATAATATTAAAAAAAGTAGCTAGAAATGATGCGGTGAATTCTACAAACCTCCAAGAATATCGTTTCAAAACGTAATACATCTAAACGCTGTCATTTAAGTTTTTACAGGAAACTAAGTTACACGTCGGCGATCTAAACGATTTACTGTCATTGAATTGGTTTCTCGCATACACTTTATTTTTCTGCAACAGCAAATATTTTGTTACGTTATAAAGCAAGAGCAATGTTACTTGGTGCAGAGTAACAATTTTTTTTGGGAACTTATTTCAAAACTGGGCATCAAATTTTCTCCAAATGGTCTTAATTCAGTGGCCAACAAATACAGAGCTTTGCTTACGGTTACTTGCAACTTGAGGCGCTGCGACATTTGCCTTATACGATAATTCTTCTTCAATATCTCTAAGACTCTAAAATCTTTCTGGTGCTTGTCAGCGAAATGCTTGATTTTTACCCTAGAGTTGCTTATCATTTGACCATGACTTATCTTGGCTTCTTATATGTCCTGGATTTGCGTTTCCTTTTGTCGTGATTACAAGTGAGAGAGTAGAATGTAACTCATTTATGATTTAAATAAGCAAGGGTTTCCCGTAACGGCTAGTTCAGCGAGCGTTTTTCCCTATCGCCGGATGCGCAGCTTCTATTTTTCATTAAATTTTAGGATATTCTTTTCGAAACACCTCTAATTCTTTATAAAATGTGACGGAGAACCGCTATCCAAGTTGGATTGGAAGAGCTATATTAAGGATGCATCGTGAATTTTTCAACTATCTTCGTGCTCCATGTCCTTTGAAATTCATTTCCTTTTACATAAATGCCGAAAATCATTATATGAATGGATTCAGCGAATACAAAATCATTCTTATTCATATTGGAGTAAATATTTATTAAAGAAACGTATAGAGAACCGGAAATGGTAAGCAGAAAGAACTTATGGATGAGTTTGCATGCGAAAAATGACATTCGCGTGGAGGAGAGAGCAGTGCCAGTGCCGAAACCGAATCAATTGCGCATTCGAGTGCACACTGTTGGAATATGTGCCTCGGATGTGCACTATTGGACACATGGAGCTATCGGATCGTTCGTTGTACGGCAACCGATGGTACCTGGTCACGAAACAAGGGGCGCCGTAGCAGCAATGCGTTCTGAGGTTAAAGGCTTCAATGTTGGTGGGCTCATTCTATGGTTGTTTTCATTGTTGTTCTTCATTCTGCGATGTGTGTTGATAGTGTGCTAAGCTTTATTCGTTGATCTTCTTGACCGTCAACAATAAATGGCCAGAAAAAATATCTATGAGAGCGAATGGGCTCGCAATATTTCTGCCGAGTTTTTTTCTTTACAACACCGGAACCATCTGCGTCCGCTCATATTTATAAAGTGCAGAAAAAAAATTTTTTCGAGGTGACACTCGTCCTTCACCCCTTCTCTTTTCGTGGTTATCTATAGTTGCGTTAATCACTGTCTTATGGAGTTACAATAATGTGCCTTAAGAATGGTCTTTGGAAAGTCGGCTTCTCGTTTCTTTCTGCCGTACTCCTCATCTTTAGAAAAATTGTGTGAGTGGAATAACCTGTGGGGGAAACCGATATCAGTCTGATGATTCTAGTTAAATTTCAATTTCATTTCATTTCCTCATTACTGGTGACAACAATATTGTGAGAGCAAATACCATGCACCTCTGAGTCGCCCATGTTTTGATATTGGTCACTCGATTCTCCCTATTTCTAAAGCAGTATATCGCATTACAAAATATAAAAAAAAAGTTTATTATCATAGGAATAAAATACATGGATTGATACAGAAAGAATTGTTGCTCACAGCATATACGCGGTTTCTAAAAATATACTCAAAAATACTTTTGGAGTATTAGTTCAGGTGGTCGAGTTGCCTTAGGGCCTGGAATACCGTGATTATGTGCGGCATGCAAAAAAGAGAAATACAATTTGTGTCCCGATATGCAATTCTTCGCCAAACCACCGGTGGATGGATCTCTAGCAGAATACGTCGTTCACGATGCCGATTTTTCTTCAAGGCCCTTGTTTGTTCAATCCTTTCTTTCAAATATTCACAAATTATTATGTTTTCTTCCCAGCAAGAATGTGTTTTCACCTCGTGGATACGTCCCTAAGCTATGCACTACCTCATAGAGAAGACTTGAACTGTCATTCAAGCGAATACAAAAAGTCCTCCATGAGTACTTCCTTGCTTAAACACGCTCTCTGATGATTACCATGAAATGCTCCATAATGGAATCGTTTTAGGCCCATCACTTTAGATATGATAAGTTAAGCTTCATATTCAATGATAACGAACACTTATCATGTGTTTTTTGGTGTTAGGTGATGCAACAAGTGGTTTAACGATATGTTTTTCTCTTTTGTTAAGTTTATTCAACGGATAGAGCTGCACGAAAATATGCAAGTGTTGCCGATAAGACGCTTACTCCTCTATATTGCACTTGAGGAAAATCCTCTTACACACTCCTAATTGGTTGAGGCGTTGGAAAATGTGTGCAATAGTTGCGCGCTGAGGAGCTTCTCATGAGGCGAAAATTAGAATTGGGATTAAGCACAATCGAAATCAGTATCGTATTATCCGGCTTTATTTTATGTCAATCTTGCTTTATCTCCGGCGTTTCTAAAGACCCGTTCAAATCTTAATATCTTCTAGAATCACCTTGTCGTCGAATCAGTGAGTACGATATTTTGACGACGTTTTTAAAATTGAAGCTCCGCTTTGTTAAATCAACGGTAAACTGAAATGAATTTCCGCTCTTTTCCAATTGGACTTCTAAATCAAAACAGACATTTATACAGTTCTGGTAACAGCCTTTTACCGACCTGCTTTGATAGGACGTGTCCATTAGTACGTTTTCTTTTACAAACGAAAAGGCGTAACAAAAATATGCGCATTATTTGCGCCTTACATGTTCCAACTGGCTATGATGGCTGTGCAAAACACAGTAGAAACATCGACTAAAAGGCTAATTGTACGGTTCAATGCGAATAATTGCCTACAAATCCTGAACGAAAGAAAAAATTTTTTCGACCGTTTGGTACAACATGTATCGTTTAGAATGTACTGCTTTTCGGAAAGAATTTTAAAATGCGCAAGCGAATGAGAAATTGATTGAGTGCGGCGAAAGCATACGATGAGTTTGGCACCGATCCTATGCACCTGTATTCTGCGGGAATGCGCAGTTCAGCGTGATGCGAACAGAACCACGCATTTATGCATTTCTGCACAAATATGGAGTATGGACTAGCAAAACGTACTCCAGTAAAGTCATGTATGAATAAGCCGTGAAGAAATCGTGAAAAATCCGGGTTGAGCACGGCCGAAAGATGCATGCTAGTCACCACCTTAGTGCCCATAGTTCAAAAGCAGATTCGATCATCGACCCCGAGGTTTAACTGAGCAGGAACAAACGATGATCACTTCCTATGTATAGGTGTTGAAAAACTTACTGCATTCCATCCAAGGCAAAGGAGCTGGACGGCGAAAAAATGTTGATTATCTCTAATGGGAAAAACCTGCGCCACGATGCGCCCAACGTTCACAACGTCCTACCTTAGAAATCAATTAGTACACTGGATATTCATCCTCCTCACTTGACTTAGCATTATGTTGTACCGCCTTGTCTCAAAAAAAAAGAAAAAAAATTGTTGTGAGAAGACGAAGATTCTCCGATATTTCCAACATTCTCGTAATATGACAAGCGGGCCTCACTGGTGTTGCAGAAACGTAGTTCCGCATGTTTTCCCATCAATGGCTGCAGCACCTTAGCAGTTGCTCATCTGTGAAAATGGATTACTTCAAAGGCAACAGTGGCCATTGGCGGACAGGTACACAGGCACTTTAACATATAGATGTGCTCCGGAAATTAAATCGACACGCGTCCTATAGCGGCATGCAATCGCAACCAACGCAGTTTTCCATCATCTGCAGTAAAAAAAATCCACGAAACGTAATGACGCTACTTGAGGAATGAGGAATAATTTTAAAATGAACTGTAAAGTGATGAGCAGAACAATGGATTGGGCAGAGCAGAATATAGAAATGATCGCAGCGGCAATTGAAGGTTTAAAGGTTGCAACATAAATAGATATTCATTCGGAAACGTGGAGAATTGTGATAAAAGTGAAACTCACCATTGTGCTCCCCTGTTCTCCTGCTGTCGACTAAAGCATTTTTTTTTCAAATCGTATCCACTGTTTTCTTATTTCTAAGTTGTAAAAACGCCTCTTCACAGCACGTAAAAAGCAAGCGAGCGATGTTTCAAAACACTACCGCCCAATTCGGGTCACGAGAATGAAGTCCGACTGTCTACATGCGGTCACCTGTTTCGACTGACCCCTTCTGCATGAGTTTCTTAAACAATTCCTGAGACATTTCCCAACAGTGCAACGACTTATAGCGCAGTAACTTAAAAATTTTGGTTTGGTCAAAGCGCACTGTCTGGCTTTACTTCAAAGACGTTAAATTTTATTCAATATTATTTGCACTGCATTCGCTCATGCAGAGTTAGTTTGTGAAAGCAGTTAGTTCGACAACCGTTATTGCAAAAAGCGCACACCATCTCGTTCAGCATTTCCTAACACTTATTTTCTAATTCAATAAATCGTTGACGAATGGTTTGATATTGGACAGTCCGATATTTGCATTCAGATACATCAACACAATGCATCCTTCATTGCCTATGAAATGAAATCCGTTCGAAAAGACAATTCATTGCTTCATTCATACTGAATCGATCGCAAATATGACGAATAGAATTAATGAAAGATGAACAATTGCGTTATTGCTGAAGATATTGCAATACATTGCTATTTAAATAAGCTTTTAAATTACATGCTGACGGTGATCTAGGCTATTTGGAAGTTCATACTAGCTCAATGTTGACGCACTCTGGCCGTCTACTTCTGCAATCGCGGGATACGTTGATAGATGCGTCCTCTCTAGTAACGAATACAATTTCACCTCTTAGAGCAAGGTTTCCGATGTGTTGTCGATTTCATCTGCACTTCACATCGACATTTAAATCTTCCATTCTCACAACTTAAATACATACAACGATGCCAAATGTCTATATGTATGTTTGATATGTGCACAGCTTTGCAAACAGTATATGTAAAGCTAAAACATTTCTTGTTCAATTTTCTATCGCCACATGAAACCTTTCTCCTCCTATATGCAGCACTCTGCCGCCGACCAAAATATTTTAATTGCTCTCTCTATATTCATCCTAGGTGTTAGCTTTTTTGTCTGTGTAAACGCTGAATATATACTGATTTCTTTGTAATTCATCAATGCTATTGTGGTCTAATAGCTGCCAATCGCCCATGAAAAAGTCTTTAGCTGTTTTAAGTCGGAGATTTGCATATTCTTATAAAAGCTTTTATCCATAGGAGAAAAAGCAGTCACCTTCTTCTGTCGTCATTTTCGTTCCTTCAGATTTGCGTACTGTTTATACAGAAGTAATGCTAATTTTTTGGCGATTCCTTTTGATAGCGCTTCCGTTGATGATTGACAATTCAGACAAGCAGTAGAACGCTATTCGTTATTTCTGACGCTGTGCGCCACTTGAAGCATCCACCGCATAATTCATGCTTTCACCTTATGTAATATTGCTGTAATTCCTTGAATTTCACTTTAGCTATTGTAGGATAGGTCTTTCGTTACAGCCGTACTGCTAGTTGGAGTATATGAACGCTTCATGATCTGTTTCAAATCACATTTACTTTTTTATTCTAATCTTACTAAACAGTAGAGCAGCAATCGCTTCGTTGAATGTTGTTCACTGATTATCTTACCAAGTCTGAATCAATATTCATAGGTCGACATTATCTACTATATTCGATGAGTTAATCAATAACAGCTAGATTCATATGAAACATCTAGTTTTATTTTATTCAAAAAAGCAATCGAAATAATGAAGAGACTTCTTGAAGTTCTGCTGGTCAATACGGTAATTGAATGTGCTTTACCCTCCTTCATTAAAATCAACAGATGATTGATTGTAGAAGGAAGCTCATTTGCATATTCAATCATTATACAATGTTCAATCACGATTGGGTGTTCGAATTTGTGCATCGCACGATAACGTTGCAATGGTGCGTTGTACTGAGGGTGTAAAGCCGCAATTATGGACGCCACAAAAAAATTTTCAAATTGGTTTTTACTCGACTATTTAATGAAGCTTCTAATTTGACAACTTGATCTAGGTTTATATAAATTTGCGCATGAAATGCGCAAATTTTTAAACTCAATCTTTGTCAGCATTTTAAATGCAAACTCAAAATTTATTTATTGCATTGCAATGCCTTCAGCAATAACGCAATTGTTCATCCTTCGTTAGTTCTATACGTCATATTTGCGATCGATTCAATACGAATGAAGCAATGAATTGTCTGTTCGAACGGATTTCATTTCATAGGCAATGAAGGATGCATTGTGTTGATGTATCTGAATGCAAATATCGGACTGTCAAATATCAAACCATTCGTCAACGATTTATTAAATTAGAAAATAAGTGTTAGGAAATGCTGAACGAGATGGTGTGCGCTTTTTGCAATAACGGTTGTCGCGCTAGCTGCTTTCAGAAACTGCTAACAAATACTAAAACAGATATAATATTTTGATCGAACCGCTCGCACGAATATTCTGTAAGCGATTCATTTTTCGAGCGCTCTTGTAAATGTTTCCTTGCAAAGTGCATTATGGCAAGGTTATGTCTGTGTGCTCCTGTTGTTTGTCTGTCTGTCTATTTTTCGGGCAGTTTCAAGTTGGCAATCACTAAAGCTGAAGTTGCAGAATTTGATGCAGAAGTTGAAGATACTGAAATACATTTAAAAAAGGTTATCTGAGGAGGCATTGCTTAAGGGCAAAGTTTCGTGCAAAGGCCAAAAATGCCAAGCAAACCACACAAAAAACTCAGAGCAAGCTGAAGAATGCATGCGAATAGTCGCCTAATTCTTTCACAGTCGACAGATGAAGCCAAAGCTGTATATAGTAAGCGTGCACAAGCATTATAGTAAGTTAAACAATAAGTTATGCGAACTGCAATAAAATCTTCACCGTGATCAAGGACGCATTATTGACAGAGAGAGGCAATTTCTGTTTCGTGGAGACAATTAGGATCGACGGCCGTTTTTGCGTTATATCGACCTCAGAATCCGATACCATTACCACAGAGCATATGAAAATTACAAATCGCTAAACCATCGCGAAATGAAACTTTCCGCCGAAGGGTAGTTCGGGTAGTTCGCAGTGCTGAATGCCTCTATTTCGATCTTGGTGCGCAGATGAGACGGATAAGCTTGAAAAATTAAATCAAAGCAAAAACAGAATTTCTCTGCAAGCTGAAGAATGCATGCGAATAGTCGCCTAATTCTTTCACAGTCGACAGATGAAGCCAAAGCTGTATATAGTAAGCGTGCACAAGCATTATAGTAAGTTAAACAATAAGTTATGCGAACTGCAATAAAATCTTCACCGTGATCAAGGACGCATTATTGACAGAGAGAGGCAATTTCTGTTTCGTGGAGACAATTAGGATCGCCGTCATTGAAAATTCTGCATATTTCGAGGAGAAATGATCCGGAATGCGATTGGAGAAGAACGACTTTACCGACGAATTGCACTTAGTGCTGAAAAAGGCACAGAAATTAGTAAATATTTATTTCCTCAACGAAATCTCGTTGGAATACTGTCGAAGAAATGATATATACTGAACACAATGACTCGGTTGCGGGGATAAGAAAGTGCATCCTCCTAAAATTATAACGCTTGTGGTCTCGTCATCTCTGAAATTTTAATCCTTGTGTTGACATTCTTCATTAGCTGGAACTAGATTCAGTTGAATTATTTATTACATTGTGAGAAGCCTCGATAATTAATGTAACGTATTGATTAAATTCATCGAGTGCGAGTAGATGAGTGGCAAATATGTTCTTGCAGAATATTACTCTCTCAATTATTAAGGGTCTAAAGTTTCAATGGGGTGCAAAAAGCGGCACAGAGAAAAAACACAAACCAAGAAAACATGTTACAACAAAATGAAAAGTAAGTAACCGGATGAAACAACACGAGTAATTACATGCAACTTATGAGAATTGTTACGCGTTGCTTAAACCTCCCTAGTGATCACCGTTTTTCCATTATTCGTTTGCTCGTTTATTCGCTTATTAGTTTGTTCGTTTATTCGTTTATTCGTTTATTCGTTTATTCGTTTATTCGTCTGCTCGTTTATTCGTTTGTTCGCTTGTGCGTTTATTCGTTTATTCCTTTATTCCCTTGTTCGTCTAACGTTTATTTGTTTATTCGCTTGCTCGCTAATTCGTTTATTCCTTTATTGGTTTACTGGTTTATTGGTTTATTCATTTATTCGTTTGTTCGCTTATTCCTTTATTCGTTTATTGGTCTGAACGTTTATTCGTTTATTTGCTTATTCGTTTATTCGTTTATTCATCTATTCATTTATTCTTCTACTCGTTCATTCGCCTATTCGTTTATTCGTTTACTCGTTTAATCGTTTGTGCGTTGATTCGTTTATTCTTTCATTCGTTTTTTCGTCTGAACATTTATTCGTTTATTCGCTTGCTCGCTTATTCGTTTCTTCGTTCATTCGTCTAATCGTTTATTCGTTTATTCGCTTACTCGTTTATTCATTTATTCGTTTATTCCCTTATTAGTTTGTTTGTTTATTCGTCTTTTCATTATGCTCAACCAACGTCTCTCCCTCGGCATTATAAGGTTGACGACTAATGACAAAAATAAAACCACTAATGAAAGAGAGAGAGAGAGCTTGGATGAACGACGTGACCAGTTAAGGAGTCAAAGTCCTGTTCTCTTTCTTGGGCACATCGTGGAGTGTCCAGCAGATCAGCGGCAGTTAATACGAGGATGAGTCGGATGTCCTTCAGATTTTTTGAGAATACTGTGAGGCAATTATTGTGTTTGTCGCTGTTTTTGCAACACATATCACATTCTAAAGATTGCTGATGGTGGGCGTTTCTGCTGTTCTGCTTACTGCTTGTACCTATTGCCATTCTGAAACCACATACATCCATTATTACGATGCGCTTCACTATAAAGACTCTTTAGCGAACTAAAATAACAGTAGGGTGGCTGTGCCATCAATGACATACATCGAATTTGATCATGCTAAACTTTCTTAATAGCTAGACACTATTTGCATTGCTTGGCAAGATACGGTCCAGACATTACTGGCGGATAGTTAAACGAATCGTCGAATTACCAAATAAATTTAATTCCGCTCTTGACTGCTCTGAGATATTATCAACTTCTTCATTGAGCCATTTTGGTAGTAACGGCAACCACCGCATTATATAACATGCGCGATTTTTGTTTGAGCGGTGAGAGTGAATTTTTGCACTAACCGTACAACACCTGAGATAAATGAGCTGCAAATTATCAAATTATCAAGTTTTATTCTCAACTCGCATTATTGCTTGTGTTGTTTTAATGCAGCAGCCGAGTTGGCAAAACTTCCTGTTAATTTACGTCAATTATGACTGCTATTTTTATTGCTCTGTTATCAGTTATCATGGCTGTCAGCTGTTATGTATCGACTTTCAATTACTCTGCGGCTTTCATTTCTCGCTTCTCCTCTCTCTTTTCATGTGTGTCTCCATCTTTGACAGCCTATCACTTTAGTGCTGGCACTACTGCACTTGGTTGTTGACGAAATCGCAACTTCTGTTTTGTTTATGAGCACCATGTCACATTTTGAAAACTATACCGTGGAAGTTCTTTAGTGTTCAAAAAGAATGAAATATTCCCTTGGCCAGCCAGCAGCTTTGCCCAGTATTCATCTTACAATTAATGTAGTTAATGAATTTGGATACAATTAATGTAGTTAATGAATTTGGCCAGAACTCCTCTCATTTTTGATCGAAGGAAAAGAAGCCATTTATTGCATCGACTAGCCACTGACCATTATGGCCATCAAAATGCAGAGTGCGCAACAGCTAACTACATATAGGTCGAAAACGGCTCAAAGTTAACGGATTTTCAAAGCGCAAATATTGGTAATGATGAGTAAAAGTACAGCCTACAAGATGCAGCCGCAACGGCCACTGCAATATTTTGCGACATTGCGGTTTAGCTGATGTTTAGATGAGTCGGATCATTTTTGCAATTGTGCGAGTAACATTTTCAGTTAACGTTAGTCCTACACTTTTGAAACTTGAAATGCTTTTTTGGAATCTCTCTGAAATGCTTCTGATGAAAGCTGTTCGTCTAGTAGCATTCTAAATTCCTAGCTGCTTTAATATTTCATGCGCATTGCCATGACTTTTATTCTTTTGGCATTTGTTTCTGTTCTTTTATAAAAACTTCAAAAATTTGAGCATATCAGCCCAGTGGTACAAATACTTCCTGCCGCCAATTGGCACGTCTTACCGCTGTTCCGAAAGGATTTTTCACTTCATGGTGCCCTTTTAGAAATGCTGTTACTGCGCACTCATCTTCGCTTCTGTTTGCTTGCATCCTGTTGTTCTCAGGTGTTCGTTTAGGGCATTTTATTTCAGTGCCATTGACAAAGGTCATCTTACTGGCATTTACTCCACTTTGTTTAGTTCAGACAAGTGCATTTTGAATGGTGTAGGAGGTAGCATTCACCTATGCGGAACTTGTTATTTTGCAATCTGTTTGTTAGTGATGAGACTATTGTTTCGATCATCGTTCTCGTTTACATTTTAGAGGAGCGGATTGAGAAAAGAGGTTGAGCTAAAAAAATTATAGATTCATAGCTGCTGGTTCACTATACCATTTACTGTACTATAGGCATTGCCAAACTAGTTTAAGCTTCATCAAAAATAACTGCAATATTTCCTTGAATTCTTTGTGAATCCAACTTTTTAAACTTCTCACAAATTTTACCAATTTTCACTGAAAAGTGAACTTTTCCAATGTTTGTGTGCTTCCTAAACACGAAGTGTGCTTCGTGATCGAGAAAGGTATTGAGGGTCAATGGCGGTCGCTGCGTCGAAGTTGGCAGTTGCTAAACGAGTTAACCTTTGTTCTTGTTTCCTTTTATTTCATAATTTATTCAGTATATTCGCTTTCACCTCGCTGGTTGTCTTGTTTATTGTGTCAACTTACTCCGGCTGATAACGTGATTCTCACCTCTTTGCCAGCGTTACAGCCAAACGTTTAGGCACTTCATATTACTAAAATTTTGTAGCCATCGAAATGCACTTGTCTCCTGTCATTCATACAACCGTTCCGATACTGTTGCTTTTTGTCCTAAGATATCCGTTTGTTTCCTGCAACACCTTCAAAGCTAGCCCATTGATGAGATATTGTTGAGACCATTGCGCTGAATGATTTCACCAAAACAACTGCGACATCGCTGTCTGCTGAATTGTCCGTTATAGCTAGCTTTGTTATATCCGCTCAGAATCGAAAGATCGGCGGAGAGCGCCCAATATGGTGAGGAAATTGGCAAGGCAACGTTTTTTATAACGTCAAGTTCTCATACGAGAATATTTTTTTCACATGATGTTATTGAAATTAGGCCATTCTTTCGACGTAAGCAAACTTCATATTACTAAAATTTTGCTTTAAAATTGTCGCTGCTTCATTTCATTTCAACGTTATATGTTGCTATTGCGTCAATTCAGTCGCTTATCCTTTATGATCTCATGAATTGTTGGCGTTATTGCAAAACCCTCTCCAAGAGCTCATTGATTAAATTAGTTAAAGAAATCACTTTAAATCGTTCTTGAATACTGATATGAATACGCCTAATCGTTAAGGTATCTAATGATTTTTCGAAAGCAAATTCATTTCTTTAAGCTCACTCAGAGTGTTCCAAAAAGTTGTCGATTCGTTTGCTAAAGCACAACGTTCTCTTCGATCCAGTTTGTGAATTCCAGCGAATACCAAATGCGTCGAGTCGATAATTTTGCAGTTTTACAAAGTCTACTCTAATGATGATGCCGTCAACAATTTCCGGCAAAACTTCTCTGAACCTTCGTACTTTTTTGGGAATTTCCGAAAAAATTCACCTTATCTCTTGCATCACTAACGAATCTTTGCAACAATAAACGTACCCTTCGAATTGTTTTCATCCTTTGAGAAAGTACAAAGGTTTCATGTTGCTTTCGTTTGATATTGCTACAAATTTCCTCGAAATCCAGCGTACCATTTGAACTACTGAAACAAAAACTCGCCAAATAATCGTCGTACCACTAATACGAAGAAGACAAATGAAAATAGCCAACTTGAAAATGTACTCGCACACGATGTGCTGATTAACTTCTTCCTGCAGCAATGACGCTCACTGTACACTACGGCTACATTTCCGTTGCAGAATTCATTAAACTGTAAAGTGTTTTTCACATTTGAAACGGTGGTTAACATACTCCATGAGAATTTCTTTCCGCATGACCACTGTGCTCCGTCTCTTGTCCAGTCAGGCTTGCCCCTTCAAAAATCCACTATCGCTCCTTCTCGTAATCAGAACATGTGCTCCATGCTTCATCAAAATAGGTGCTTCTCCTTTAGCTCTCTTTGTCCTCCAGTGGCTCGATTATTGCTTGTGAGTCGTCGTTGTTGGCAATATTTCTGTCTTTTGATCGCATTCGGATCGAGCGACTGCTAGAAATGGCCCAAGTCACCGAAGGTGCTCCTATTTTATCTTTGTTCATTCAGCTGTTCAATATCACACTTCATGAAAGCATTGGTAAATATCACAGTCCTGCACGGCAATTTCGACTTTCCTGTGAAAGCATTCTATGGCACTAGTTATTCCTATGATTTCGAATTGGAAAACGCATCACAAACGGTAACGTGATGTGCGCATCGGTTCATGTGATAGCCAGTTCAATCAGAATGAACAGCGTTCGAAATAACGTCTTCAAGTTCCAACTAACCCGATCACTAGTGCAAATCTAAGAATCATACGATTTTTTCTTCAAACCTTCCTATGTAAAATGAAAAAACGATAATTGCACAATACAGATAAATGCTTTCCACCTTGAAACATCGATAATTTATATAGGAATTGTAGGAGCAGCAAGACTATGTTACAAAAGGTAATTATTTTCATCTAACTGCAAAACTCTAGTGCCAATCATACCCGAGTTTAAATTGTGCATTTGAAGAATCGATACACCAATGAATATGTATGAGTGGTAGGCACGACGTCATAAGAATGCGCCTCCATAATATTCCTCTAATATTCAATCTTTTTCAATTTTTTTTTCTTTTTTGACATTGGGACAGAAATGCATTCAAAGTATTATGTTGTTCTCAGAACGGTGATGAATGATTAGAGGTGCATCATTTTTGTTTATTTTATTAACTATTCCATTGACGGCTTGTCACACATTGACCAACTTTTTTTCTGTCTCGCTAAGCGTTCGTTGGAAGGTTTTCCGCTTCATTCGACAATTGTTTGTCTCCACTTCTGCTTCATTGAGTGTTTAGTGATTAATTCCATGCCTATGACCTTATTTTATGCTCTACCCTCTGCTCACACATACCTTTTCGTTATTATGTCCTGAATGTGATCTTTTAACACTTTCTAAAATTCGAGCAGCACGTCCTCTTTCAGATAAATTGGAGTTTTGTGCAGCAATCGCCATATCCACTCGTTGAAATTCGAGTTCCCTGAAATCGTTCCACAAATTTAAAACGCTGTTGCGTCACAGTTTCAGCATTTACCATCAGCGTATTAGTGCTATTGGACGCTCAAGACGAATGTCGAATTTTTCACTTGTTAGAACGTACAGAAATTTCAGCGCCATCTTCAGCAATCTTCACTTTGTTTTGGTCACTTCGCACTCATCGAGAATATCGAATGGTTTATGTTATAGTGATGGCACTTAAAAATAATGCCTCAAGCAATCCTAATACTGAACAGTTTGCATGAATGCATTCAAAAAGTGCTACACGACTTATTATTAGCATTTTCCTCTAAGTCTAAACTCATCTTAGAGGTGTCGTAGTCGAAGTATAAATCTGCAAGATGCTTAGTGCGACTATCAACATCTACAGAGGCCGATTTACGAAGGAGCAAAAATTAACTTTGA
>QEWY01004033.1:0-23403 GCA_006503575.1 Baylisascaris schroederi
CCCCAATTTTATTCTATATCACTTTTATTTTTTACTTATTTGTTTTTTTTCTTGCACAGAGAATTTCACAGAAATGAAAGGATGTAAGGAGAAAATATAAAATGGTGTTCATTCGCAACATGAACAAGAACGTGTCGCTCGTCCTACCTGCTTGAGTGCTCGTCGTCAGTAGTATGCTTGTGCAATGGAAAAACTTCACATGTACTGACTCAGTTTGCAACCTATCAGGATGCTTCATTGGAATGAAATGTCTTAAGGAAAATGAACAAGCGTGAAAGAGTTGAATTTCGAGCTTTGCCAAAAAACTGTGATTATTAGGCGTTAAAACCTATGAAGAGGAGAATATAATTTAGTTAAGCAACAAAAATGGAGCGAACGGCCGAGTTGGAGTGCGCAGTGATGGCGTACCACAAACGATATGTTGCTCTAATTGAGGGCTATTCTTGGCGTGTTTTCAGCGAAGAGTGTCAAGAAACGGCAAGAAGAATGCTGCAGACCGGTCTCTCCGCCTCACAGGTACGTACACGCAATTAATTCTCATTTCACTTTCATTATACAGTTCGCTTCCCAAAACGGTGTCAGATCGCTAACCGAATGACCCAACCGGTAAGCGGAACTTGCTCACGTTTATCGCTTCCGCATGTTGCCTTTCATTTTCTTATTCGTTCGCATCTTCCTAAACACTGCCAGTATCCTCTGCAAATAGCGCCTTGCATTGTAGTTTTTGTTTTTGTTTGGCTCATTTGCTCCGGCGTTCAGATTTGAGCTGCTCTATATGTACAGTTGCACAATAGTTTATTCAAATGATCTTAGATGGCATGCCTAGACTATCCGATGATTACAGCGTTGAAAAAAGTTGAGATCAAAAGAAAGTATTTCAATCTTCTGGGAAGCTTTAGGGAAATGAAAAAACAAACGATAAAATTTTGAAGATTTTAATGCTTTTTCCTTGCTGCGTTATCGGCAGTGACAGACTGCAGCCTAAAACGGCACGCAGATGCTTCCGTGAGGAAAACACATGCAAAATGAAGCAGAAGGTGACCGGACATTCAAGAGGACCAGACGATTCGCAATATCATATCTGTGCTACGCCGTTTATGTGCGAAAGCTAAGACTTATAAATCGCTTGCGCATGTCGTATGGTTACGCTATTCCTCCTCCATTTCACTTTCCCCTTATATGTACTTGCTAATCCTCTGTTGTCTGAACAAGATTGTACCTCTTTAACAAGGTTTGTTTGCATGCGTTGTTCCTGTCCAAAGTTGAATGCAGCTCAGCATTTTTCGTCGTAATAAGTTGACAGACACTTTCTAGGTTGTAATCCCCCAGTTTCTTGATCAGACTTCCTTCAAAACAGCTGTCGCTTCCGCTGCTTCAAGAAAGCGTATTCACTAGAATTTTCTCCCACATACAAAGCAGTAGGCGAATGAGCACATGTCCCAGCGTACTTAAGAAGAGCATGTTTCATGAAGAACCGACAACTAACCACGCTGATGGGTTTTGTGTTCAGGTGACGTTTATGTGTCAAGTGTGCAACGAAATAGCGCGTGGATACCATTTTGGAGCGTTCACGTGCGAAGGATGTAAAGTAAGTCCTCTTTCTGTTTCTTCAGATGACAGTCGTCTCTTTGCCACTCAACATTGTGCTTCTTCACTAGAACTTTTCGTTTTCAATCGAGAAACGCTCGCAAATTGTGAATTTCGGGCGGAATTTTTCGAATAATAAATAGAAAACCCAAAAATGTCTTCTAAAGAAATATACGTTGATTTCGATTGCCTAACGGATCCGTGGAAACGCGTAAAAGAATTTTTCAGTCAAGTTGATTTCTTATTAGGCATTGACTAATTTCGGTTAAGAATAGCAACTTGACTTCTCATGGTTACTTTTGCTTGGTGCTTAATGGTGTTTGCTGAATTTATTGTTTGGATGCTTAATTTTTTATATCATTTAAAGTGCATTGGACTTTGTGCACATGTATTACGCAGAACTTTACTGAAAACATTGCATCTCAATCACTTTGTAAGTGCGTTTCTGTGCTTTCGGCCTTTCTATCTTCGGCAGAGAGTGCCTCACTTTTTGAGCAAGCAAGAGTTCGTGCGTTGTTCTAGCAAACCCGTTGGTTACTTTGACCATTGTTGCAAAATTCCAGAATGCGTAGGCAACATACCACTTTTGTTGGCAAAATATCTGCTCGTTGTCGCCATCTGGAATCATTTAGTTGCTTCACGTATCATAAGAGAAATTTCCAAATCACCCAGTATTTGAATTAAAGGATGATGATTACGCATTCATTCAACCTTTACATTCAAAACACTCTTATTGCTCTATTTGTATGAAGAATCGTACCAAAGTGGATTCTGTGGTCTTATCTGGAGTGCATAGTGGTTTTTTTGAAAGAGTCTTGTCAGTTTGGGCATTTTTCTAGGCCGACAGGTAGTTAGCAATTCTCACGCAAACCTGCTTCGGTGATCTTATTCAGCTTACAACCTTNCATAATTCCCGATTTAGCTTGCACTCAATGAAGTGTCATTCATTCACTCGATCCTCTCGAGGTGTTAGCAGTTGAGGAGGAAGTGAAAAGGATTTGGACCAGCTTAGTATTACTTATTCTTATGAATGAATTTTTCGACAGCATTTAACTTATCTATCACTGCAAAGTGTCATCGCTGACAATCACTTCACATAAAACAACACAAGCGGCATTAATTGCGCGCATCAAATATCTCTATAACTTCCAAAATGATAACAACTGTTTCATTTAAGTAAGTATTGAAAAAGTGGGAGAAGAGGGAGCATAAACTGCAAAACTTTAGAACCTCTCAGCCTCATGTGTAATTAAGATTTCGTTCTCTAATGAATCATCAAGTGATCAGAATTCAACAACGAGATATCACTAGTGAGATTGTGTACATATTCGGCAGTTTCAATTCCACACCGATAACATGTTGAGGAAATCAAAAAATGAAAAATATGGTACAGGCCAAACAGTTCCCAAAAACCTCTCAAAAATATTAATTTAAGATTGACTATAATTCACTCTAACAATCTTCATTGAAGTGTTTATCACTTATTTCCGCATTTCCTCTCAGTTGTTTGATTGCTGTCTGCACTTTTTCAACTCTCTATGCTTTACTGTTTCTCTTCGCTAATGAGTATGCGAATCCACCGTAAATTCTAGACGGACCCACAGTTGATTGAATTGCAGAACAAATATGTCTCATTGATGTGGGAAAAAGCACTGTCTTTTCAATAGTATTTGGATTTCGATGATTGTATCCACAAATTTAGCAGAATTTAAGAAGCGTTCACGATAGGAAAAACAATATGTTATAGAATTTTTCAAATGTTGAAAAAATTTNGGAAACAGATCATACTAATGGAGAATAGCAAGTGGATTTAATAGCAAACAAAATTGGATACTATCAATTAGTTTGATGTTTTTACTTATGAAAGTAGCAGAAATTGACAGTCCGCCAGATTATTCCAAAATTGTATATTTTTTACCGAAGTACAATCGAATGCCATTTGTATCTAATGATAGACGTTCGCAGTGAAGCTGTAAGCTTATAATATGACTGAGTTTTGCAGATATTCACTGTTGCTGTTTTGAATAACGCAGACATTTCACGACGTAGGCATGCCTCCCATCACATATTCCAAAAAAACCTACCGAAACCTGCATACCATCGATTTTACACCACTGCTATTAGAGGGACATATTTGGGGTGAGTGGCGAGCTGTTGGATTGTTGCCCAAATTTGCTGCTCGAATTCAAATTCAGGTTTTGCATGTTACTGGAGTCTTTTTTGATGTATAATTGTTACTTGAGGTTTTGCATTGCTTAGATGTCTCCATAGTTTGTTCACAGTTTCTGATATAAGTGCAAAACTTTGCTTGAACATCCTCAAATTTGCAGCCATCCTCCCATATTTGCTGCCTTTCCATTCTCTGTCAAAATTAAGCACTCGAATCGCAATAGCGAAATAAGCTGCACAGCTTTTATGCTTATACAACTATAAAGTTTGTCTCAGTCTTCGATGCTTAGCATAAGTGTGTATCGTATTCTGAAGCAACAGCTTTTTAGACCATCAATGAATGCGTTCATAGTGGAAATAAACAGATATTTTGATTATTCGAGAAATAAACAAAAAATTTCAACAATTAGCAAACGTGCTGGATTTGAAAGCTTTTGCATTCAAGAATGCTGAAGTGATCTATCCAAATGAAATGTGAACTTCGATTGTTGAACTCATTTGTATCTGATAGCAGGTTTGGCTAAGTGCTCTTCGAAGCATAATTCGCGTTTCATAAGAAATGAGCTGCACTCGTCATAGTCGGCATCACTTACGTCTGCCGATTTATAGATTTCAACTGGAGACAATAAGCATTTCTTCGATAGACTAAAAATACTGCATTATGGACTGAAATCCTGCAGCATTCATTGAGATGTTTTAATGCTTCACGTTGTGCACTTGATCTAGTCCCTCGATATTTCACAATCACTGTTCGATGATCATAGTTTACAATGTTTATTGGGAAAATCGTTTTTTTTGTGATCAAATAATTGCAATATTATAGCAGCGTAGTTTTCATTTAGAGTGTTTACAGGCAGGTAGGATGTTCATCTAATATGCTCCATTCATTTGTATTGATCTGTCAAATATGTAGAAGAACACATCCATCGCACATAGCTCAACGCAAAAGGATCCGGAACAGTAACGCTCTAGATTCAACATAGGTTTGTAGATTGTTTTAATGTATGGATCGTTATCAAATATTATAAGGGAAATGATGCCAAGTTTGATCTACTTACTGCAGACGAAAATATAACATTTTGTGCTTGAGAACAATCACACCGATAGTTTTTTTTTGTGGATTGAAGCGAAATTAATCACAAGTGAGAAATTTTTATGGTCTGTTTATGCGTATGAGAGAATTCATTTTAAGAGCGATGTAATTCCGCTATGATTTCTTGTGATGTGGGATGTTCTGTTGCGGCTTGCACTGCATAGAGAATAGGGACACATCGTTTGGTGCAGAAAATAAGAGAGCGTCGGTCAGCACACAGAACAAATAGGAGAGCATCAGATAGTATAGCACAAACAATTTCATATGGTACACCGTGCAGAAGTGTATTGTATATGAAGCGTCATATGCCGCCACATCTATGAGTATCATCACTTTGTTTGGAAATTGTTTTGCCATTCTCATTCAGAAGGACGTCACTAAAAAAAAGAACAGAAATGATAACAGTTTCAGTGTTCTCCCTACATTCGTGTCTTTTGCATCGATATCAGGTGTTTGTGTGTGTTATTGCTGTACACTGCACTGTAAACAGTACATTCTTCATGCATTTCTCGAGTATTTTTCTTGGAGTGTGAATCTCTGCGCACCACTTAGCTTTTATGTACTTGATCGCACTCTCAGCCGCTTAGCAGCACACTCTTTCTTGCTCTCCTTGTGCTTTTTTTCTACGTTCAAACATCACTTGCTCTCGAGAACAACGGCTCATTTAGCACAGCGCACTGTATAGCTCCATATTTCGTACAATTTCACTGCCGACATATGCAGTGGAAATATCAATTAGTTATGTCGGGGAAAAGATGAGAAGGTTCTGGGGGTGAGGGGGGTGGGGAAAGAGAGAGGAGGGAAGGGATCCCACCAGAAAGCTGGCGAAACGAGTTCACTTGGAGTAAATTATTTGTAAATAATGCCACATATTTCCTCTCAGAGCACCCAATTTTTCTATTGAAAATAAAAGCAAAAAAATCACACCTCTTTTTCTCTGTTCTTCCCTTGTTTCTTTTTTAAAGTTCAAATGCTCTGCGAGTATTTGCAAGTAACACAACAAAGTGCGTAGCGAAGTCTTCTTTTAAGCGTTTATTCTAAAGAAGAACACGAATCACCAACCAGCGCATTTTAATTTTTAGCAGAGAATCTCGATTCACATTTCCTTTACAAATCTTGAAAATCATGCATATGAATCATTATCCTGTGCTTATCGCAGTGCTCACATTGTTATTTTCCTGTCTGGATTCATTTTATAGTACATAATATTGGATTGCTGAGATGTTAATGCCGCATTATTTTCATTTCTTTCATTATATCCGTAAGATTACATTCTTGGTAGCTAATAAGCGATTCCATTTTTTGAACGAAAAATTCTCGTTTGCATACGTAACTAATCATCGAAATTGTGGCAATGTTCAGAAATTCGTTTTTTCTTTCACATTGAACAGATGCAAAATCGTTTTGTAGAGAGTGTAATTGGCTGTATTTAAGTGAAATGAGAAGTTGGCTATGATATAAACCCAATAACTTTATTCAGTTAAGGGTGGAATGCAAGCAGGTGGAGGAAAGTGATCCATGAGAGCTTTGATAGGCACATACTCAGGGAAATGCAACATATAGCGAATGTAACGGGATTTTAATCTCCAATGAGGGGAGAAATTTTGAAAGGATTGATGCTTGCGACGGCCTGTTGCGTTATCTTATAACCGACTGAACTTTGTTTTTGGCAGTTCGACTGGATAATGCGTAAGGTAAACCAACATAAACTTCTGTTTTATTTCATTTCACGCCAAATCATTAAGTGACCTTGAGGTAATAAAAAATGCGCGTCAATTGTAACATACAAGGCAATGGAACGTTGGTGAAATGGTGTAAAGTTAGCGATAAAAATCCTTTTTCAAAGGCGATCTGAACAGCACAGGAATAAGGATTGTGTACCCCTCTTCCACATACTTTTCCCTTTGTTCTTTTTCACCCTTATGGTCGCTGTTCTGCGTCTTCAAATGACGATTACATTCATACTTTTTCAACAATCAGTGATTTTCACATGAGGCATCAGAACGCATCCAGGAAGCGAACTAGCCAAACATAGCATGAGATGTTTTGATGCGTATACACAGTTCGCAAAGCTAGCAGCTTGCATTGTTCGGATTTGAATGCGAAGATTCAGGCCGGTGTCAGGGGCGTTTTGAAATCCTTTTTCTAGTTCGTGCCGTACATGTTCGCTCAGGTTGTTGACTTGAGTGCTTTTTTTTTTCGTATATTACTCATTTCCGACACAAATTCACATTAATGCCGAAATGAGCGTAAACCCTAATGTGGCCAGCACCGGCCACTTTTGCTGCTCTATTACTCAATTTGTCCTCCATTCGTTGTGTCCGCTTCGCTAGGTCTGCGCTGAAGCCAGAAAAAGTTGTCCTCAGGAAAAAAAAATTAACGCAATGAAAGAAGCACAATGCTAAGACGTCGCTAGTGGAGGCGGCAAAATAAAGCTTCCCTTACAACCAAGCCAGGATTTTCAAGGCGCTTGGCGCCTAGAAGCCTGATGAGGATGGTTCCGGCTTATGCGGTGTGAAAAAGTTGGTGAAATTACGTTGAAAAGGAAATCATTGTACCATGAAGTTTAGATGTTTCGGTGAATGCACGAATTTTCATGCATCGTGAGCCACCCTAGAAGGTAGGGGAAGAGAAAGGGAGGTATCTCAGATCGGGTTATGCTACTGTTATCATCAAATGTGATTTTTGCAAATATAGAAAACGTTTAGCCATTCAGCACTAATCGCAACTCATTATCGTTTGAGGCGAAGAGCGAAAGTTATGTGATATTATTTTTCAAATTGCATTTCATTGTGAGCGTGAATGTTTTCGATGATGACACACGTTTTTATAGTCTCAACAAATATTTGAATTCATGAAACAAAAGTGCTAAATTTTTAAGTTTCTTTAATTTGTTGCAAATAAATTATTTTTTTTATTTTTTATTTTTTATTTTGCTTCTCCACCTGTTTGTAGCTATATGACCTACGACCGAACGCACGAATTCGCTGTGCACTTCGATAGGTTATTTTTGCTACTGAGTGAGATGTGAATGTCCAATTCAGCATTCTCGCTGTTCTCGCTCACGACTTTGTATTTATAGGGATTGCTGTTACAGTTGCTAGCGCGCAACATGCAACGTTATTGGCGTACTAATTGCCCATTCACCCGAACAAATAAGATAAAACAGAAGGGCAGTTCGAAATGCGAGTATTTTGGGGCACAGTAACGCACAGAACCGGCTATCACATCGGCGAAAAGAAAAGACAGAAACATCAGACGAGATGTTTTCGAACCATTTCAATCATTTTTCGGTCGCACGTGTAAACCGTCGAAACGCGATGGTGAACGACGCGTTAGCAACATGATGGTGGCGGCCCACTGCTCTCGAAAATCAAACTACAGTGCAAAAATGCTGGCAACTGCAATGTCCAGGTTTGTGTATATCGTTCAATTCACGCTACCTAGGTGTAATCATTCTCATCTGTACGAGTTATCATCGTTTTATGAGCACTTTGAATTGATAACTAATCAGCCGACTTATTACCTGAACTGCATGAATATAGAATCTTTGACGAGGTTATAAATAATATTTTTTCAAACGAAAAATTGCCTTGAAATTTGTTTTAATGCACTCTACGTCAAACAGTGAGTTTTTTGCGCACTAAAAACTTAACAAACTGCATCCGCTAAACAAACAATAAAAACTGCAATGAAAGCTGTATCTGCAAGAACGTTTTTTCTTGCATTGAAATTTACCAAGGATCACTCTACTAAAGACGTCAAAATGCGTCTTCGCTTTAATTTTTCTCAAAATATATGTGTGGAAATCTCAATGGGCGTGATCATTAACGACAAGGAGGGAATATAAGTGAAAAAAAATGGTGGGGAATTGCATGAAGAGATTTTTTTAAACCAGTTTTTTGCACACACCTGCTGCATGTTGTTGCAACAGGCACATTATTGACTACGTCGTGCACATGAATGCATGCACACTGTGCATGTGTGTCTGTCTGTACCGTGATTGTAATGCCCAGTACTGCCACCGTGGAGCCTGCAGGGTGCACTCTATATTATATGGCGCGCAACTTGCGCGTGGTATGATCCCATAATTTTCGTTTCCCTTCTAACATTCTCTATGAATGCAGAGCACTAAGGCCTGGTAAAGAAACGTTACCACCCAAACTGCGCGTCATTGTGGATGACAGTGAAGCGTTTTTCACTAATGTATTCTCTTACAAGACCTAATGCTTGTTATAGGATAGGCTGTCCAGCGTGTTTTTCATTCATTAATATCTTCAGTGTTAAAATGCTCGAAAGGATCTTTCTTTGTTTTTGACGGCAAAGAAAAAGTCGCGAATTCGTGCACTTTGTAAACTGACAGTGGACTGTGCGATGGCAGCTGACTTAATAGCACATAGGGGCACGCTTTGTGCATATCGCTTTTGCAAATGAAGTTGAGAGCAAGGCTTTAATTTGCTTCATAGTCCAACTCATCCTTGATGTCTATCTCATAGTAAACTGTAAATTGGTCAACGAATCTGCATGCTTTCAATGTGTAGCAAAGGAAAAAGCGGAATCATCGCAGGCACACAAGTTCATCGATGAAGCTGAAGTTTGGCATGAGGTAACTGCTTTAAATTGTTTCAAGCATAACATAGAGGAGAGCCAAACTTGAATTTGTGGGATCCAAAACCGAAGTTCGAGGACTAGCCGAGCCAAATTTGCAGCACCGATATAAAAGATATGATGTTACGCTTTAAATAATCTAATATTGCTTACAGCAGTGCTGTTCACAGTGTGCGTTATGGGGATGTGTTCGCATATGCCACTTTCAGCATTTTTCCATTCACTCAACGTCAGTTTTGAATCGTTTAAGAAACTTTCGGTTGAAATAGGTGTCATCATAGGTGGAGGCCAAGGAGAAACTACTGGTTCTAATACTTCTGAAATTAAAACATTTTTTAAAGCATCTCGAGCTCAAGGATTCTTTTTGGCTTAATCTCCCAGAAACCACTGGTGAAGCTCACAACTAAATGAGGAAACACTCTAACGTTACTGAGTAAAGAATGCGATGTGTCTTTTGCATCTACGAGCGCCAGGATATTAGCAACGAAAGATGAACGACTATCGGACATATGCGCCTATCAATTACAACGCTGTCTTCAAGCCGAAATGCAGCCTCCACCATAAAATGTCTTTGGAACTGCCTACCGAAACGTCTCACACAGTCAAGTGATATAATCTGTGACCCAAACAAGCGCTAAGATGACAAGACTGAAGGTATGTCTTCAGTCCTTTCTCGGGAACAATTTTCTCAACCTTAAGCCGATTTTGATAATCCTTCTATCGGTCGATTCCAAATTTCATCCACTTCCTAAGAACCTTCACTTCCATTACCGACACTTTTCTCGAACATCGAGAGCTCGAAAAAAAAAAGCATTTTTAACTTCCGAAACTTTGGTTTTCCATCTCGATAAAAGTTGCCCGATTTCGAACACAATGCCAGGGCTTTTATTATGTTTTTCTAGCGAGTGGGAAAGAGCGCTAAAAAGGTTGGCACAATGTGCAGTTTACGATTGTGCTAAAGAGGTAAGGCGTTTATATAGATGTTTTAATATAAGAAACTATGCTTTAAATGATGCGCTCGTTTTTTTACTTGGCAGGTTTGGTTGCAGTCATCTTAAGGCTAAAATTTGATTTCATGCTCGTATCGACCGCATGCATGGTGAAAATTGGAGTTTCTTATATCAAGCGCTATTTTATTTTCTTTCCTTGTATTCTTTAAGGGCAGGATATACCTATAAAATTTATTTGCCGTGGCTTTTCTTGTTGACTTTCGAAATTGTTGGATGTGCGAAAACACAAATACCTATGCCGAGAAGTGGCGTTCGAATGAAGAAAAAACGGTAATTTGAGGGAGGAGGGGATGTGGGAATGCGTCAAGGAGGACAACAAGTGGAGGAAATATCAATCAGGCAAAATTTTTCATAAATTTTCACGGCATTCTTGGGAGGAACATTTTCTGATAAAAAAACATCTGACGTAAAAAGATGAAATTTGCGCAGCTAAAGTGTGATTGGGCGACTTAAAGGAAATTCTTGCCGTTGTTCGTCCATCGTCCGTCACCAGTAAAGTACGGGTAGCCTTTATTGTTTATCTGCTGTACCACTGACATCCAGCTCGTAGAAAGCCACTGGAGGAGCGAACATTATAATAGTTTGAACCTCATTCAGCGAATCTGAAGTTTCTCTAACCACACTATCTGTAATTTGCGACATTTGCAAGGCAACTAGAGCCCTGATCAGGATAAGGACCTTTCAACTTCGTTTCCTGCAATAGAGCCATGGATGATGATGCTGCTTCTCGACATTTCGCAACTTTGACCTGTATGCTCGAGGAAATTGCTTGAGAGCGTCCTTACGTTCAGTAAGTATGAGCGCGCGTTCAGAGCTTTCAAAATCAAATATAATAAATATTTCCTTAAATACAAGCTTTTTCTCCATATTCTGAGATATTTTCCTTTTTCTTAAGCCAATATAAATACAAGCCAAAACCAAGTATTCTATTCAAAGCATCTTCAAAACAAATATTTCAACTCCTTCAAGGTTATTAACGAGGCCTCCGTATTCAAGAAAGAAGTACCACTTATGCTCCGGAAAATATGTTGTTCGACTATGAAACTGTTCCTGACACAGCGTTCAGTGGCTTCTTTCGCCTTATAAATTTCGATTTTCCGTTTTTCATTTTTTCAGGGAAGGAATAGAACTTCATGCAAATTCTGTCGCTTTAACAAATGTACCGCTGTTGGCATGGCACCACAAAGTAATNGGTACTTTTCGATTGTTTGTGATCGGGTAATGACGTGCCTAACATTCCCAATTTCATTCCATTGTCCAAGCTATTGCAATTATTTATGCTAAAATTTGTGCATGGATCTTCTCAGCAAGTGTATTCGGTTTAATGTGCCTTTTCTTATTTCATTAAACTTAACCAGTGTAAAGCTATTTTCAATGGGTATCTAAGTATGCCTTCAATAAATAATTGTCGACTACTTGCTGCCTATTCTTGGAGTTTACATTTCTGGTAAATGAGAACCAAAATCTTCTGCGAGCTGCAAAATTTTGTTTGAAATGGGTTTTTAAGAATGCTCCAACGAAGATTCTAGTGGAGTGGTCATTGCCAAAAAAATTTTCTTCATATCCGGAAGTTTTCCAGCAGGATTGAAATTCTACGTATTGTATCTTACTGACCCGATTTATCCCTTCGACATTTCAACATGGACTTTTCCAAATCACCTCTCAGCGTAGATTGCGAACTCTTACGCGATGTTGCTGGGATGTTTGATGTTGGAGATATCGTCTTTTATAGACCTGTTTGTATTGATGGCAGACACAGACCGTTGTTCCATAGGTGTTTATTATTTTGTGGCTTTTGGGAATAATTATCTTCCTGTTGTTCACCACGCAAGGACTTATCCGCAGTCCTTTTTTCCTGAATTTGTTTGAAAAGGAATTAAGTCAAATATGCACCCCTATGCAATGAGCAGTAAGCAGAAAAGAGAGTTTGTTACGATGGATGTTTGTGTTACAGCTTGTTATCGATGACTGTCTGGGATGTGATGACGCCAGATGTCAGCGAAGCAGTTCGAGCAGTGATGGGCCAAAGCACTGCGTTGTTGGAAGTTTAGCGCTTGGATTTACGTAAGAACTGCTCATAGTTGCAGGCACAACACCACCACTCGAGTGGTGTTTGCAAGAAAGTTTGAAGTTTGCTTTACCTAAGGCGCCGCTGCTCATATGTCGTTTTGGTCTACGACATGTTTTCGTCACTAAAAGCAGCTACTGGGCTCTATGCAAAACGGAAATATTTCTTTTTCCATTTGCTTCAACTTTGGAGCCAAGGTGTCGACCAGAGGCAATCAGCGACTCAAGAGTCGCAGGGCACAGATTTTTTTTTCATTCATGGCAGATTCTGCAAGTGCGTCTTGTTGTTGAGGAATTCCGGTTGATTCCCTGTAGTCCCTAGCCACGCAAAGCCACCCTGTGCAATAACCGTCAACAAATTGAGAACATGGGAAGGAAAGGTGTTACGTTCCTTCAACCTCGCAAACTGAGTGATATCACCCATTTTAAATTGACCAGTCCCTACTGAATCTTCCATGTAAGATTTTTCCTAAAATTTTGAATCTAACTGCACTGCAGCTATAAGCGTTTGGGAACATCTTCCACAATATGAGATAGGAAAGTGAACCGGCATCTTTACAGATTGCTTTCATTTTTATATGCTTCAGCAAATTTGATCTATCATCGGGTCAGGACAACTTTGTGATGGGCTTGCGGAAACCAACCAAATTCGTATCTGGCAATGTTTGGATCACCATCAAGGCTTTTATTGGTTACTCATGCATTTTTTAATCGTCCTCCATCACTCGGATGCTCATCATGCTGATCGCCATCCACATGTTGCTATAGCCGCTCATCTTAGTGTTACCCTCGCCAACTTCTCGAGAGGATGCTTTTTCATACGCCCGATTAGTCAGGCAAGAGAAAGGTAACGATTATACGAATTGCAAGAGTGCCGCTGATGGAAAGGGCTGATATGATCTGATTCTTCACTTCCACACCAAGTAAATTCACGACGTCAAATCTTAATTCCCTCATAGCGTTATCATATCACTCCTGGAGAAGATGTTGCTCAATAACGCGGCTCATAGTAGAAACTTCCAGAATAGGCCTTAAATGATAGTAACTCGATGGCATATGAGAGGCAAATGGCCACGTGCATATGTATCAGATGTTTTCAACAATCAATTTGTCACTACATATTGGCCAGACATCACTAAATAACGCAGAAGAGCAGTATTTCAATTTTTTGAAGCTTTCAAATAATCGTACCTTCTGAACTTTTCCAATAAGAGGTTCATTTTGATGTCTTCCGATAGGAAAGGAGATGATCATTTGCTGTATGAGTGAAAAAGAGGAGCGATATTAAGCGAGTTGTTTCGAACACAACACAGCATCACTTTATGATTGCGAACGTAATTACACATACGCACAGTTCAGTTGCGAGATTGATTTACTTGAGCTACATTGGAAATACATCAGGGCATGCCTATTTCTCGGCTGGCTTGCAAACGTGTCAAGGCGCAGGTACAACTGGTGTGTCCGATAGAGAGAGAACATCAGTTATGTGCATCAAGTATCCCTCATTCACATGTGGCTGGCAGTAAGGATATATTGCGCGCACAGTTGTTCTGATTCAGGACTTAGGAGAACGGTGGGAAAAGTGTGCTTGTCACAATAGACATGTAGGTGCCGAGTCTGTTGAGTTTTTTTTTTTTTTTTGAACAATCGCAAATTGAAGGTGGGATTTTTTTTTGAACAATCGCAAATTGAAGGTGGGGAAATCCATACGGAACAGCTGTACACAAGGATATCTTGATCAAACCTGAAAGTGTTATTGCTAAGACGTCAGTATTGGTTCCGAGAGGTGAGACTGCGTAAGTCGGATTGCCTGAAAAGAGCAAGATATTTTGTTTTAGCATCAAAAACTATGCCTGCCTTTCCATTTTCTTGGCGAATGAGTTCACACGGCTACTGCGCTCTGAAATCTAAGTCAATGCGCTCGTATATTTCTCCACGCTGTTATAGCTTACGCAGTTAGTATCTGAGCAGGCTTAAATGCATGCCCGGTCCAGGCGATCTTTCTACAGCACATTCCCAAGGTCAAGAAAAGTGGATAAATGGAAGACAGATACGAACATGCTGCACACAAAATAAGTCAGGGTTTGGAGTCGGCAATGGACATGAGGCGGATATGAATCAACCGCAGCGATAGGTCGGGATTATAGATGAATACTAGTTTAGTCTGTCTCGTTCGGGGTGGATATTCACATTTTGTGTATCTACCGGTGCATACATGTAAGAAGTGTTGATTCCGTTCCTGTGTAAGTCCTTCCCACGGCGATCGCTATTTCCATTGCAGCATGCGCATACCCTTTCCCGCTTTCGCACGCAGCAGACAACACACAGTAGTAGCAGACATATTAGTATCCATTAGTATCGCCAAGCCAAGGATCTGAAATCGGCTGATTCGATAGCACACGCCGACACTACTGTGACATGACCGGTTTTCACATCGTTTCGCTTTGAAAGCAGTGCAAATTCATTGACACAAATATCGATTCTACTCATGAATTTACTCTCCTTCTTTATTCAACAGTAAGGGTTTTCCGCATCATTTGAAAGAATAATGAACGAAAATTTTCATTATAAAGCTGCGTAGAATAGTGATATGACCATTATATNTTGTTTTTTTTTTCTTGTATTTGAACTCGATTCCCATTGTTCCTTGTTGCTTGCGTCTAAGTTCTGCGATCTCGTCATTAGCTTTGACGTTTTGCATTCTTCTTGCCATTTGTTCGTACCTCCTTTATGAGCTCATCACCAAAAATCACCTCGTTGGGCTCAGGTCAAGTTTTATGATGATTGTATAATTGTCTTTCGATTACGTCGCGTTTTTGCGTTGGTTTTAAAGTAAGCCAAAGGTTTAATTACCCAAGTTTGAGGTGTCGGGCGATCGCAGAGCAAAGAGGTATCCCCCGAACCGTGTAAGCAAACTTGGGACGAGCCAACCAGGAGGTTGGTAAAGATTTGGCTGGAAAAAAGGGAAAGGGCGCAAGTGGACGAGCCCTCGTCAAATCAGGCCAGTTTCTTTACTGTGACCAGTTGTAATTGACCCAGTGTGAAGTTCTCGATAGCTGCGAGCCCGGCGGAGAAGTCGGCGAGCAGAAAGAGAAAATCATCGAAAGCGCAGAAAAACAAATTGCGGTGAACAACAGTCAACCGCACGAGTTAGGCTAAGGTACATTGATAACCTTATAACCTGGTGTCGGCACGAAAGCAATCGCCCGACACCTCGTGTTCCGTGTGGTTTCTGTTGTGCTTCATTGTATTGCCACAGTCGGCATTCTAAAGTTGTATCCCGCTCTTAGCGCCTACTATATCGCTCAAGTCGCCCAACCTGCTCACCATCAAAGTTGCTGTTTTTATTGTAATTGTTTCGTTTATTCTTTTGATATCGCCAGTTTTGTAACAGGCCTGTTCAGCTTGTCAGTTTTACTTCACGTGCATCGTGACCTTAACTCTGTTAATCTGTTTTCTGATAAACCGTCGATCCTTCCGTTCTGTTTTCTGTTGTCTACATACGACCGTCAACCTCGTTTGTTCACGACACTTTCGGAGCTTTTCAAAAAGATGTCATTATTGGTGCGAATATGGATTGATTAAACTAATCAATTCAATTCTTTCGAGTACTAAAGTATTTAATATAATGCAATATAACCATCAATTTTATTATCGTATTATTTTCATGAGACGGAAATGACAACCGCTTGAAGAGTTTTTTACAGCTGCTTTGATGTAAGAAATGTTCTTTAGAAATAGCAGCAATAAAGCATTCCCCAACGATTCCTAAGGATAAACAAGATAGCCTCTGAAAAGTCACGATGTTTATTTCGCTATCAAGATGGTATGAAATAATGATGTCCAAAATTCATCAGGCAAGTTTATTGACAAACGCCCTGCACTCCGCCACTAAAGCCAGTTTAAAAAAAAAGGTGGCAATAAAAACAAACAAATATTTCCAATGAACTTCCAATCACCAATGCCGCGCTGTGTGCCATGCTATGTGATAATGTTTGGCGAAACGAATTTAAAGTATGACGCATTCCTAGTGTGATAAGGAGTTGCTCGTCTTGAAAGAGCCCGTCGACGATCATCTCTCGGATGCCGATAAATCGATCTCTGATAGGACTCCCTCGAAACTGAGGGTCATCTCCCGATACCCTGCCATGCGATCCATGAAAGACTGACAAATATTTATAAAGCTTGTCAAAGCTATTCAGGATGATGCAGTGGCGCGAACTCCCCTTTTTAAATTTTTGATACAGCATTCAGCTCCAATCACGCATTTTGAAGACACACGTGATAACGCTGTAGTGAACAGCGCGAGAAAGCTTCTTCGGATGGGAGTCAGTGAACTTTAACTGATTGGTTGGCTCCCCTGCGGGTATACAGGTGAAGACGTAGTCGTGATAATGTTTATGCACAAGTAAGCACGGATACAGATGAAGGTTTACAACACAGCAGCTTCGCAATGCAAGTTCGTCGCTTAAATGGCACAATATGACATTCAATATTTGACCTCACGTAGCTCTGTCACAAAGGGAAGGGGTTGTGTTGCTTTATCTCGAAAATCTCGAAATTCGGATGAAAGTTTTGACTGTGGCGCCTCTGGTGTTATTCATGCTTGCTCACCGTGCATTAGCATTTAGCGGTAGACATCGCCTTCTTTGTGATTTGCTCTTCTTATGCCATTCACATACCTTCTTTGATTGACGTTTCCGGTTCGCCAGTTGCATCGATATCGTAAATAGACATTACGGTTTCGCGAATGTTCGCGACACTCCCCCATTAGCTCACTCCCGGCTCCCTTCCCATATTTATCCCTCCCACCCTAAAAATTTCGCAGCTTCATACTATGTGAGGAGGAAAATTTGTTTTTTTGTTCTTTGAAAAATCTTTCTCTACTTGTCAGAAATATTTGAGCATGTAATGGGGCCGATAATATGCATGTTCGTAATTAACAGAATATGTAATGCAAATGTTCTATAATAATATAACCAAGAGTGCAGAATATATTTGTACAATTCCTCACTGATAGATGTATATAAGATGTGTTTCTTCCCCATATCCTAGTGAGTCCTTAAAGTTTGGCTTCATTGTCGACGTGGTGATTTTATTTATGCCCACAAAGCAACATATTAAACATTTACCCCTTGGCGATCATTTCTTACCACATTGTGACCCTCATTTCAGTTAATTATTTCTGAATTTTGATTGATGGAAAACTACGCTCAACTAAGATCACGTCTAAAATAGTAATGCTTTATTATAATACATTTATTTGGCATCTGAAACGCCTGCATAATGCATCCAACAATAAAACAGTAGCGGAAACATATACAGAAACCAGAGATGTCGGACGGGTCTAACTCTGAATTCCTTTAACAGGAAATTTAATGCTGGAATTGTTATTGAATTTCTCTTTACTCAGAATTTCAAACATCTAAAAAACTTTCTCTTTTGCCTTATCGAAGGTTGCAGCGATTAGCACGATTCCCTTTTGTTCGGCAATTTAGCGAAATTTGTTTCATGCATCTTTCTTCACTAGATCTAGTACATGCTCATCGATCGAATCGCTTCCGACAGCACAAGTTAGTAAATTGCTAATTTTTGCGGGAGTTGATCAAATATATGCTAATGAGGTTTTTAATGTGGGCTTTTCAGCGGAAAAACAGATCAGCCGAAGTTCGTACCAGTTGTGGGTACTTTGATCTAATTATGAGCATGTTTTACTTCACTGTGTAAGCCATAAACCATTATAAGCTACTACATTTTTCAGATGCTTCTCTAATGTTACACCCTAATCTTATAGCTTGTGATTCTAATTTTTCAAGTATCAACCGAAAGACTCTTTAGCAGTCGGCATGAACTAAGTTCACGATGTGCTGGCCTCAGTAGAAAACAACGAGCGAGAAATTTTTCAAGTTTTTGAGAGATTCTGTTGAGAAGGAAGTCTTTTCGGTATACGTTACACCTTGGAAATTTTAGCAACATTTTGCGAATGAATGTATCGTTCTCGGTATACGAAAGTAAACCACTTCTGGGATCCTGTCGCAGAAATGAACTTTACTTACGAGTGGAAATTCATCAAGGGAAAAGAAAAGGGGTTTATTTCTCCAAAAGACTGGGAAATGATCTGTTTTGAGGAGTATTTATTCAAGAGGGAGAGGAAGTGAGGGGGAGAGGAAGAGGCGAGAGATCGTTAAATATCACACTAAGTAAAGAGGGCGTTCAGCAGAATAGTTTGTTTCATTACCATAGGAAAAATATGGCTCTTTAAGCATCCAATACAGGATAGCCATCATGAGGTGATTCAAGCCTAATATTCCTTTTTAGGGCAGTACTTGTTCTTCATACTATATATAGTTCTGCAAAATGGAATTCTCGAAGTCATTGTTCAGTGTATGTAAGTCCTTTCAAGCTTTATCCCTCATTTAAAGCATATTTAAGTTGCTCGTTTCATGTACTTCGAAGCTGCATTTATTCAACCGACAAATCATTCCTAATTTATTAGCATAAATAGACAATTTTATTCCCTCACGTTTTATTGTTTCATTTCACCAAGCTTTCATCTGGTGACAAATCAGCAAGGCAACATTCAAGTCGTGGTACACAAAACTCTCTCTTTTTTATCACTTTACGAATCCATGGCAAAGTATTCCTACGGGCGATGGAAAACAAAAATTTGTTTAACATATTTTAATATTTTTTATCATTTTATCGCGATTAAAACCTACTTACAGTTTTTCAGCAAAACCTTCATCACATACTCAGATTTCTTTTTGCTCAATGATGAAAAATGTGACCTATAAATTTCCAACACTCAGCCGAAAGCACTTTCAGGACTGTGATAAAAAGTGTTTTCTGAAAGTTGTTGAAATCCTTCTGAGCTTTCTGAAGTCATATCCTCTGCGAACAATCAAATTTAAAAGGGCCGAAATGATTAGCTCGAAAGAACAGTACTTGAGAGCATTTCTTCTATAAGGAAATTAATTCATATATAATCAAGATCACTTGCCTCATTTGCTAATTTTTTGGCATTTGTGACTATCAAATTTCCAGAATAATCAGCTATATGCTCTCGCTATTTACATACGTCCATTGAATAAGGACGAGAAAGCTGAAAAGGCGAGATATAACAGTCAAATGAATTTCTATAAAGAGGTAAAGTTGCTTTGTGCTAATAGCGATGATAAAAATTGTCAGTCGAGGCAAAAATTTTTATTTCCTGTTACTTCAGACCTATTACTTTTCCACGTGTATTAATAGCAGAGAGTAGGTAGGTGTGACAATCACATTCAGACGGTTCCTAGCTCAGAAGTCACGAACCAATGCAACATATAGACGCGCACCTGGAGGAAAGCATATTGAAGCAGAAAGTCGCATCTTTGATCATCAAGGCAAAGAGAAAGGCATAATAACTTCCTGTTTTAATGAATCTTCCTGCAGGAGCTGAAAAAAAATCTGTGCTATCAACGAGAATGAACTACTTAAACGACCGATGACGCCACTATTGCCATCGTTTTGTCATAGCTATAATACCACAAAATTCGTGCTTCCTGGATGCTCCGTTCTCGTAAGCTCACAAAAATTTCGCTTATTAATGATACCATCCATTCCTATTTGCAATGGTATGAATCCAAAGAGCAGCTGTTATTACTGCTATTACTGCTACGCTATTCAAAGACCATTATTTAAACATAACTAATCAGGACTAACTCCCATCATCGCCGCTTTAAGAATTTCCATCTAACTAAAAAAATTTCGTTTTTTCAAATCTGGAACATGCTGTTTCTGTCTTTAATAGTATAACAAAGTTTCAAGCGAAACTTTCTTCTTTATTGCCTTCTTTATTTAATTATTCGCTTATTTGTTTCTTCGCCTTTTTGTTTATGTATTTATTCACCTATTAATTCTTTTTTTTTTGTTCATACGTTCCAATGCTCTGAAGTGGGAAAATTTACGAAAACTTTGTTAACAACAGCAGCAAGAAAGAACGAGATCAAAATTCCGAACGAATAGAAAAGCAATACGTAAGAGCAACAATAGTGTGAACAGAGAACCTCCCAGTTGCAAGAGTGGATGCATAAAAAATATCAGCAGGAAGCAAATCCCAGGCTCGTATGATTCAAACGTAGGAGCTGTGCGGAATGCTGTTTGTGCTGGAGCAATGGGAGGGTGGAGCGGCAAAATGGAATGTTCTTGAAAGCAGGATTTAGGAAGGTATCGCGCACTTTAGTAACAAAAAACAAGTAAAACTGGATCCAGTATAGTGCAATATTTTTTAGAATGATAGAGTTTATGCGGGTTGTCATTTCGTCCGCAAACTGAATATCAGTGAGACATATGCGTTGAAGGAGTTCATGATACAATCAAAGCACTATGAGGTATATGTGAGAAATAAAAAACGTTTTGTGTGAAACATTTCGTTTATCTTCTCAGATGGAAATTTTATTCATTTTTTAGTGTGATGGAGCTGTGAAGCATAACTTCATTGCTGAGACTAAATGCCCATCAAGATTTGCGAATATATAATTGCAAAGGCATTATGGCAACCCTGCCTCTGTACCTATGAATGCTTCCGGGAACGAAATTCGTTGGGCATAATATACATTCTTAATTCACCTTTGAGGTAACGTAAATATTTATCGACATTAAAAATTTGCATATGTTTTCGACTGCTCAAATTTCTTATCTATGCCGTCGAGTTGCAGAAAAAAAAGGTTTCTTGCGATTAAATTGCATCTCAACTTCGGGCGCAATATTTTGCATATTTTATCATTTATTATTGGCTCTCGAAACGTAATGCTCCGGTGACAATGATTTCAAAAGCGCATTTCCTATCAGCTCTTCTAGCATGCTTTTTCATCTGTCTATGAGTGAAAGCATCATAGGAAATCAGCTTTCTTTCAATGAAAGAAAATTAACTAAGATCACATCTACCAACAGATTGCAAAACGTTGAGAAATTTTAGGATGCAAGAATGGAACCAGCTGCCAACCTCGTTGTGGTTGAACGACCGAAAGCACCAAACGTTTGCGGTCACCAGGAGAACCGCCCTAAGTGGTTTTGTTACCTCAGAGCGCGATAACATCCATCACTTAAATAGCTTTTAGTCTAGCGATACTACTATTGATTTATATGATGTAACTGCATTTGAAGATCAATAAACAATCCGTTTCGAAGATGCGACAATTTACGTTTTATGGCTGGAGAAGTAAAATATGCTTTGAATGCCTCATTTCTTTTGATGTTGTTCATTTCATGGAGCAGACGTTTATTATTATTTTATTATTATTTATTTTGTTGATTATTTTCATTGGTTTTTGCTATCATAGGGACGTTGTACTTCCACCGTTATTATCCATACTTCCACAAACACAGTTCTTTTGTTTCTTTTTACTTTTGCTCATTTACTTCCGTTAAAAAACAATAGCAAACTTTTATTTCCTGCATTGTTCTTCAACCATCGTGTTGTTTCGACCCTTTTCAATAACCAATTTATTCCCTGTTGTCCTTAAATATTGGTCAAGTAGATATCGCCATTCTTCCTTACTTCTTCAGAAAGACACTTCAATGCTGTTTTTGGCAACCGTAACAAAGAGGTCATGTTTCCTTGAAGTTTACCTCAAATAAAGCTCAAATGCTTAGCAAATTGCATCGCGAAATTATGACTTTCGATTTAATGTTGGCTCATTTATATTCAATAAAATACTGATTATCTAAACTATAATACATCTATTTCGATCAGCGTTCAAAGTTCATTATTTTCATGTTCGATCCGACCACAGTGCTCAAAGAATTGATTGCTAACGAAAACTTGATTTCAGATGTATTGCTTCGGTGGAATGCTTTTTACGCACCTGTAAGGTTTAAATACGAATCCGTGTTGCTTTTAAACACTCTCCGACGCATACTGAAAATGTTTCATACAACGCTGACGAAACATGCATCGGAAAACGACTAAGCCGAATGTTCTGAAGCTCTTTTTTTGATTTCTCATTAAAAAATTATCGATTCTCTATTTTACAGAAAAAACCGCAGAATTATAAAGAATTGATTAAACATCACCTGTGCGGTAATAAAAACATTCGACGTCATTCTTGATCAGTTCACCTTCAGCTTATTTCTGGCTGCATTCGCATCCGTTGCTCATACATACATTTTTAAAATAAACAGTGTCGACAACTGCAATGTGAGGGAGAGTAGCACTACTTTCTCATGCGAATTTTATCACTTGCATTTACGATAGCAATTTGAGACCAGTTTATATGTGAGAATATTGCGAAGTACGCAAATTCGCATCGAAAATTTAAAAAGTTCGCAAATGAGAATTGCCTTATAAGAATTTGTAACTATCATTTGCTTTTTTTTATATGGATACAATTTACGTCATTTGCATGAAAAATTTTATTATGATTGAGAGGTCATTGGAAAATTTCATATGATATTTAGATCAGCGTTTACGTACTCTCCTGGCAGCAGATGGTCTGAGTGGTAAAATGCGAAGGAATAGGACTTGTTTGAAATTCCAGTAGAATAAAAATAAGACAACATTAGTAGAATGCATTGAAAAGCGATATAATAGACAAATAGCAGCCATATATAAGAGAAATTTTCATGCTCTCTTTAAGCAAGAGATTATTTTGGCTGCAACTTATGTCCACTCGTTTCACATCTGTTATTTCGTATAGTTGATATACGGAATATAATGCCAATGAAGAAGATATTATCCTACTATAAATTCTACTTCAGGAATAAGGTTGTAGTGTAGTGAAATTGATGTATCGCAGACATGTTGGCAGACCATAACTGACGCAAAATCACTGCGCAGGAAGACCTCCTTCGCAGTAAGAAGCACCCCAACTCAAGTGTCCAAGAAGCAGA
>QEWY01004034.1:0-21595 GCA_006503575.1 Baylisascaris schroederi
GGCAATCAAGAAGCGCTCGAGGTCTTTCACACTTTTCTATTTGTTCGGTCTATTTACCCACAAAGCCAGTGCGTATTGAGAATGAAGAAGAGCCACAGTGACCTAAAAATACCGCCCCTCAATGACTCATTAAAAAGTGATGAATCACTGTGGAGGTGGGAACGAAGTTGTAGGTGTGATGTGAGTAATTGTAACTACATCTCCCATCTTTACACAAGAAGAAAATAATTCTCGCTATCGAAGCGAACCCATAATAAAGAGTCCTGCGTTCATATGTGGGCTGACATTACACGCGTACGATGCATTTCTGCAAAAATTGGCATAACCGGCTGATAGGATGTCGTGATGCAGAAAATGCGCCAATTCAATTCACTGCGTTTACGACTTCATTTGAATTCGGAAGCGCTTTCCTGAGCAGTTGTAACGGATATACAAGTTTTGCTTTGCGGTACGTTCTTGGCCTTTTCGTTCATTGTTCCTGATGGCAAAGTTTGCATCAATCGTAGCGCATATGCTCCTTTCACCAATTTCTCGCTATCGATTCAGGGCCAGGAAACCTCTGCGGTGTGAATGAAGCACTTCATTGTCGTGAATTGTCATAAATTCCTGTCCGTACTGAATCAAATAAACCTTACATTTTAATCCACTAGGAAGCATTAATTCAATCTGCTCCTCATATCACTACAAAATCGGACCATAGATTCAAGAGACTCTATTTGAGTATTGAGCTTTTTCGTTACTGTTTTTGAGTTTTGATTCTCCAATCATCTATCTGACATGAGCAAACACATTACTCATTGGTATCCTACATTCGGCTCTTCGAATAGCAATTCATCTCTACTTTCTTTTCCCCCCATCCTTCTGCTAGCGCGATGAATTAGCGATGAGCCTTCGAAACAATTCCAAGCAACGCGTCCAACCATCATACGTTCCTCAGAGACAGAAAGAACAAAGCATGTATTTCATCATCGCCCGGAATGCACATATGTGTTCACTTCGTGAGCATATGTTAGATGTCATTACTGTTCGCTAAATCTATTTACGAAGCTTAGAAAATGACAAAAAAATGGCACGAAACAGCAGTTGCCTCTGGCGTCCAATGGACGCCTTGGGTATAGAGTCTTCGGGAAATGATAGATGAGAGGAATGAGATTATGAGGGTCGAAAAAGGAGAAAAATGCTATTTGAGGGAGCTGAAGGAACGTAGACGCGAGCTTAAGATGCAGAAAGATGTGAAGTGATGAGTAAATGCACAAGAACAGAAACGAAAATGAAAACGCTCATGTGCAACGAACATGGCTTTCAAGATTGAAATTCTTTAGTGGAAATGGGGTATGAATTTGCGATGACCCTTCAGATCACTCAAAGTTCTACTCATTGAATAAAGATGCAAATTTCGAGAGTGCGGTGACAATAATATTACTCGGCTGTAAGGTTATAATTCACGATTTTGCTATGAAAGATACAAATGTGACCCAATATTTGTGACACATCTGGCAACAGTCAGTGGGAAGCAGTCAGCACATCAGTAGCTTAACGGATAGAATAAAAAGGATAGAAATGCGGTTGGAACGATAAATTGCTTGATGTCAACAACATACGCACCACCGGTAAACAATGATGTTTTACAGGAACAGATTATGACGCAAGAAAGCTCTTCTAGTCCCTTCCTTAATAATTTTACTTCTAAGCACATGACAAAGAATTTCGACTCGTTGGGCCTCGCTAATGCAGCCGACAAATTTCCTGACTAATGCTGAGAGAGGAGAGTGCACCATCCCATGTCAATTACCGTGATGGACCAGTTCTATGCCGTCTTCATCAGGGAACTGCGCGTCAACTACCACTGCATGAGCTCTTCAGAGTAGGCTTTCTTTAGTCGAGAGACGGCTCACAGCAGTCGTTTAAAGAATGCGCATTTAAGCACGAAATCGAACACGCACTGCTTCAAGGAGACGACGCGCCCTCATTGAAGATTGTGTGAAGTATACATGTTAGGTCTCGTTTCATATTATTGCTGCTTTCATGGTAGATTGGATCAAGTTCCAACATCGAAGTGCGCAGTTCATTATAACGCATCTCATAAATGTCCAATTTAACCACGCTACAAGGAGCGAAGAACATAGCTTGCAATTTTGGAGAATCTCACAAATCTTGGGACGCCCTACCTTTCTTTTAATCGCACAGAAAAGACTGATGGCCTGGCACACACACGATTTCTAGGTAACAGTGGAGCAATGCAATTTTCCTCGGCTTCAGAAGGCATAGCTGGTTGCTGCTTTTTCCTTCCTCACCGGCTCCCAATATCACAAAGGTACAGGGGTTACAATGTAAAGGGCAGCTGTTTTAGTCAGTATTTCTTTGTAAAGCTTCAACGCCCGGTCCAGTAGTTGGTCCCGCACGCAAGCATGAGGTGTTGCATTGTGGGCCATCTACTGCAAGTGTTGCCGAGCAGGTGCTGATGGCGTCAGTCCGGCCACTTTCCTCATAGCACCAGCTCACATGCCGGAGTGAGCCTGCGACATTGGTATCTCCGAAATTGATACATTGCCGTGTTTTTCTCTAAATCAGTCTATCTCGGTGGAAATGGGTGAGTTCATATCCAAACCTCGATCGCTAATGCACTAAATGAAACGATTAGAAATTCAGCCCATTTTGTCAGTATAATATATGCCAGTATGAAGAGAAAAACTGACTCGGCACTGCTGTCATGGCTGGAGCACCTGTAGCCAGCTGAAACAAAGCTCACTCAAGCTTAACTGGTTTGCTTTTACTATCACACTGGCCGCTTTTCGGTTGTAAAGTGTTCCTAACTGAAAAGTCAGTCATTTCCATGATCTCTTAATGCACTCAGCATTTCACTTCTGCAAGAGGACTTTTAATCAAGAAACTTTTTTTCAAAACTAAACGAGATGTGCAGTGAGCTACTTCAGCGAGAGAAAACGAAAACTGTGAATCATGCACATGAAAAGTTTGAAAAAACGATAGAGACATGGCTCAAAACTGGCTAGCCACATAGGACCTAAACCAACTCGACCCAACGAAGCTCTCACCTCTCAATCCCGAGGTTTCCCATTCTATTCAGCTTGATTGAGCCGTTTGAGAAAAAATGCACTAAAGACAATGCTGCATTTTTATCTTAGTACGCTTAATGACCAATGACACTAGAAATATTAATGTCGATAGCTTTCATGGTGCTTGTGCATGTTCATCAATGGGATAATGACGCGTTTGCATAGCAAAGGGATTGCGATAGCGATTAGCCGAACTAACCAAGAAGTCGGTGAATGAAATGAAAACCTTCTTACAGTAGACGCTATGAAGATATGCAGGCAAAAATAGGATGGCTAAGTTTGTTTGAGAAGCAATGCTATTGCACCTTGGAATAGATTGTAAGTAAAATGATTTGCATACTCCCAGGTAGCAACATTACGGAATCCCGCACCTAATGTTCGGGTTGGGAATTCAGTGTCCGTGCTGCACAGAGTGAATAGAACTGCAGCTACCTTGAAAGCACTCGTGCGCCTGTGCAAGTGGTCACGTGCTGCACTACCGTTGACATCTATTTTACTGTAGACCTTTTGGGAAAATTTTTTGCCCGAGGCTTTAGAGGCAAACATTTACAGGTATTCAGCCGTCAAGCAAAAATAAACGTCGAAACAATAGGCATGTGGCTCATGGCAAGTCAACACTGGTTAAGGCAATATCAGGTGTTCACACTGTTAAGTTTAAGAACGAACTCGAAAGGAACATCACAATGAATTTGGGTTATGCCAACGCAAAAATCTACAGATGTTCCAACCAGGAATGCCCACGCCCTGGATGCTATAGGTATGTTTCGAGATTGTAGTTCTTCCGCTTTGCTGAGTAATCAGCGCTACTTCCCTGGATGCTGTAGGTAATATGTATGTAATATTAGCACGAGTTGATCCACCCGATGTCTCAGTTTTCGGAGCGTAGTATTTTGAAATTAACGTTCTGTCACTAACTGCTTTAGTATATTATTACGTGACTGTGGAATCTGTTGCGTAAAAAAAACATATATATATATAATGTCACGTAACATGATAGCGGCTAGGCTGTGGCAGTGAGTTTCAATGTGTGCGCCACATTTTCTTTGTCGATTGCCCTGAACTTGATATCCTCATGGCAACGATGCTCAATGGTGCGGCCGTCATGGACATCGCGTTGTTGATGATAGCTGCGAACGAATCATGCCCTCAGCCGCAAACTTCAAAAGGTCTGGCTGCCGTAGAGATTATGCAGCTGAGGCATCTACTCATCCTTCAGAACAAAATCGACCTTATTAAGGTAAACCTTAGGGAAGATTATATGGATGATCGTTTTTTAAAACTGATATAGCATGGCATCCTATACGACCTGCAAGATCGCCCACCCAGCGGAGGAAGTTTAATTTTGGCCATAATCTCCCATTTTGAACGTTGCTACATGTTGCGCCACATCCCCGTTGCAGCGGTATTCACCAACCAAAAGTTCAGAAATTCAACTATTTTTGAATGGCATTTGTTGCACATCCGCATTTCTTCGATAATATTAAGATAATTGATGCACATGCCATTTGAGTTTTCTCGATCACAATGTGCCATTTTCTGGCATCACACATTTATCCTACAAGGCAGTGAAGTCGCATGATGTGAAGCTGTTGGCCGTCGAATACTTCCAGCATTGATATTTTTATCATTTGCCATCATCGTCTAATAGAGATTTGCTGTTTCTATTGCAAACTTCTAAGTAAATTTTTGGCTCAAATGCAGATTAATAGGAGAATCTCCGAAAATATCTAGACCATGCTCTTTAAAGAACCGTTTTAGTCGAGAAAAAATGCTCTTGCTTCGAAACTGTGATAGCTGCAAATTTCGCACAGTTATAAATGGAACGTTGAGGCATCTTCATACCTGCATTCTTCAAGTAAGCTCCCGATAAACGGATCTTCCCATAAAGCAGGGATAGAGGTTTGAGTACTGTACATGCAGTTGCTTTTTTTCTTTCTAGGAAGGCCAGGCTCGCGAACAATATGAACAGATCCCCAGTTTTGTTCAAAGCACCGTTGCTGATGCAGCTTCCATCATCCCCATTTCCGCGCAACTGAAACACAACGTTGACATGAGTTTGTTTCTGTAATCTCGTTTTCTGGAATGATCAGAAATAATCTAGTGGTCTTGTTGTCCTTAGATTCATGCAAACTGCAGCTCAAGTTTACATCCGGGAAGAACGGACCAGCTAGCTTTCTATGTTAGATCAATGGAGGAGGGATAAGTAAGATTTGAATGGTTGGAGGGCAACTCTACGTGAAGGGAACACAGAAAGTGTTTCAAATCGGCCTTCCTTTGTGCATTCATTTCGGTAATTTCAAGCTGTGCTTGTATACCTTTGCAAGAGAGGGCCTATCTCACCAAAAGATTTCACCTCTACAGCGCGCCTTATAATTAGTTATTCGACCATTTGGCGTGAATAAGCCAGGGTCGGAGGTCAGGACACTCAAGGATGGAGTTGTTGGTGGATCCATCCTAGGAGGTTGCTGTTCGATTGCTATCAGTTTACTGTCCTTCGGCTTTTTATTTTCTATTGCAAAAATATGTAGGCGCTATGTGCGCATGTATACTTATGAGTCTGTTGGTTACTTTCAGTCGACCAGATATTTAAGCGACAAAATTTATTCGAGATACATGGCCGCGGTAAATTTCTGAATCCGAATTTCTATGGATCATCATCTGAATGAATTTTTGACAGTAAGCGTTGTGAAGGTTCGAACAAGCGGATTCTGTGGTACAATTGGTGGAGTTTGCAGCGGAAATGAATAATTTTATGAGAATTTTGAAGGATCCGTAGATTTTGTTCGAAATCCTGACAAACATTTCACCAATAGTAGTGCTTTGTATGGACTGAAATTCCACTGAGACTGCACTGAGACGGATGATGCATAGGTTCATCATTTGTGGTAAATTGAAAGTGAAGTGAAAAGCTTCAACACTACAGGAGATTAGAATAATGCTTCTTTGCCGCGGAGTTCAAGCGGCCCGTTCCTTTCTTCGAATACGGTGTATACCCAAGATACACTCACAGTCCTTTCATGAAGCATATTTTCTCTCACAGGATTCTCTTGCTGATCACACGTTTGCTTTCAGTAGAGAAAACACCACGGCAAAAAGGACAGGAGATCAGGCGAGAAGTGGTTGCCTTGACATTTTCAGTATTGGGCAATGGGGAGGCAACTGGTTAGATATCCCCACTGTTAAGGGTACGGTAGGAGAAAGTCATTGGAGTATGAAAACTATCGCCAGGATATCAAATAAAGGTTGAAAAGAGTAAATTCTTTCGCGTTGTTTTCATGGATATAGTGATCATAACCAATTAACCAGGCTTCGGTTTTAAACTGAAATTTTGGTCGGTCTCAGCGAATAAAATTCCGGGTTAGCCTTTTATCCGGTTGCAACCGAAATTCCATCTTAATCAATTGCCTTCGGTCGGCAAAGCGCCTAGATTTTTTGATCGCCAATCGATTTCAATTGAATTTTGGCTGTAACCTGATCTTTCGGCCGGCCATCAACTGTCATTTCTCTATCAGGACGGGATTTCTGAGTGGCCATCGTGAGTTTGAAGATTCGTGGAATACTAAATGTTAATCCTTTTAAAGCCGAATGGGTTCTTCAGCGAACAAGGCAACAGCCGAGTGTTCAGAAATCAGATGAGCTGTTTGAAAATAGTTGTCAATATATTGCTGGTTGAATTGGAGCAAATATTGTTGGAAAGAAAGAGAATCCACGGAAAAGCTGCAAAAGAATTTTTTTCTATGATGCGAATGTTAGAAGAGTGCAATTTTTTGATCAGTCTAGTAGTTCGGAAGAATGGAACTTTGAAGCCAACTCAGTAGGGCAGAAAAGGAACCTTCGCCTAGCGTGAGAGGTTAGAAGAGATTTTTGGCTAGCCCAATGCTTAGACGAAGAGAACTTTCTGGTCAGCTCAATATGTCAGGGGTGCGGAAGTTCCTGGCAAACCAGATGAGTAAGAAAGCATCCTTATACTGTCTAGTGTAATCACAGATCCTCTGCATGTTTTCAGGTGATGCGGCAAACATCCCTTTGACAGACCCCATCTGTAAATAAGAAAGCGAGAAGATCGCACTGTCGCTTCGTGTCGAAAAACATTGGCGCTTGATCGGATCGGGAGCTGTCCGCCATGGTACTACGATCAAACCATTTGTCCAATGAAAAAACATTTTAAAACTCTAGCGCGCATACTCATTTATAATCGTTGATACAGCAGTCGTCTGATTGCGCAGAACACCTTCTAGTTACAGTAACGCCTTTTCTCACTTGCGAATCTCTTAAAAGCGCATTCTGTCGTTCATACCCGAGACTTGCGAATGGAAAGAAAATATTTTATAAACTATCTCCTCCCTCCTTCGTTTCTGATCGCGATGAGTAGAGGAAAAATTTGTTCTCTCGATATCCGCCTTAAAAAATCTGATTTCCTAATATTTTTCTCTCATAACTGTCATCGGTTTCATTCGTCATTCTCAAGGCTATTCGTCATTATCATCTCCCAGATCTTTCTATCATTCCTCAGAGAATTTGGAAATTGATGAAATACAATGTGAATACGACCGTTCAGTTGTTGTTCAGGGTCGTATAGCGTTTTCGATTCCTGTTATTCCTCATGGAAAGTCTGTTTATTTCACTGTATAGGATGGCTCATATTTCTCTTGCGTCGTTTGTTTGTTCGATATTATCGCATTCTACAAGTCAGCTCTTTATAGAAAAGTAAAAAATCAAAAAATCTTTCACATAACTCGCCTCCACCAGTTACCGAAACCAAGCTGGGAGAAATATCAGTATAATGTAATACGAAAAAAAAATGTTGTAAAGATATCACTTGTGCGAAATCTGCTCACGTTTTATCGACAGTGGTCAGAATAATGCTTAGAATAATTCGATCTGGAGGTCGATCGCGCATCCTCAACGTGACAATGTTCGCAGAACGGATTTTATCAAATGGAAACTTTGTGGGTGGGGGGGCATTAAAGTTTAAAGAGAGCATCTTGATGATGAGCCCAATGTTCGGAGAACGCATTTTATCAAATAGAAACTTTGCAGGTGGGGAGGCATCAAAGTTTAAAGAGGGCGTCTTGATGAGGGATGAAGAGTGGGTTCATAACATTTTCCAACCGGATCTGTACCTTCAAGAGGAATGCATGTGGAAGGGAAATGAAGTTTGCATGAGAAGGGAAAAGCGGCTTGAGGTGGGTGGAGTAAAAGAAATGGTTGCTATACCCCTCCAAGTCGAAACGTAGTCTTTCCTTAGCGATAATGGGTTAATGACGAGAATTCTCATTACAGGTCACTGCTGCTTTCGACAACTGCTTCATACTATATCCTTTTTATTAGCACTGCTGTAAAAAGCAAGCAGATTTGCATGGAAAACATTGTCCAGTGGGAGAAAGGCAGGACCGCATTGATATAATACGAGAACAACACTACATTATCAACGATTACAAGACCCGGTCATCTTTCCCTCGGTGGTTTCACGAAATTCTGTTTCAGGCGGTTGAAAAATCTGACACATTCAGTGCAGAAAGCGGAAACCGTTGCATTCCCTGCACAATGTCGTGGTCTAGCAAAATGTTTTCGCACATTTTCATCTGCTGTCCTATTTCACAACAGGAGCATTCAAAGAGTAGTGTTTTGATTCATTTGCTTCTTCACTCACTCAGGCGGTACTGGACGATTGTGATATCGGCAGAGGAGTCTTGAAGCATTTCAGTTAGGTCGGACAGTCCTTATCGGCTTTATCCTACATAAATTGCCTTTCGGAAGCATAGTTCAAGCGCGAAGTGAATCACCATGCAAAAGAGTTCGCAATTAATGGCAACGACAGCATTCATTTGGTATGGTAAATGACCGCCTATGTTTTTCATGCTTCAGGGACGTGAATCGTATACCCATAACAAACATTGGCTTCTGCAGTTGTGTTACGTACGGATTTGGCCGAGCAGATTTTTACTTGTTGCCTTCCCAACGTCATCAACTCAATGCTGCCTCCTTTTGCCATTATCACTGTTCGATAAAAAGGATGCAAGTGTGGTATGATTGTTTGTTGGTTGACGGGATATCCGCTGTGAACTATTTGGTGGACGTTTATTTACGGAAGCACAATCAGATAGAGATTCTTGCAAATCTGGATTTTAAAGCAATATCACTTCGGGGTTTTAGGTTTCTTTTTAAGTCCATTCGGTCTATGAATTATGAAGGAGCATTCCTGAAATAAAACTCTCAGAAAATCCAGAACAGTTATCGGAATAAAAGTGCAGTGACAAGCAAAAATATTCTCCACACATCATACTTCAGTTTCCTGGGAAACGCGCTCAAAAACGAGGACCAAGCTCCAAAATCGCAGATGAGACATACTTAAAGAAAATATCAGCACCTTCTGTTACAAGCTTTGGAATTCCCGAGATGGAGCCGTGCAATCCAAATCAAAATGTGATAGCAACAACCGTTATTCCCTTTTTATGCATTTTAGAAGATTGCTGTGAGAGCCAATTGTGAAGGCATCATATTGCGAATTAGTGCTCCTGTCCCACAATTGCCTCAAATAAGTCACGGCACTAAAATTCGGTAGATGTGACCTATGTCGCACATTGCTTCAGAAACCTTGCCTCATTAGAGTTGTTGTGACATGAGACTTGCAAGTCACACTTTTTTCTACACCTGATTGGATGAATGAAGTGACGTACAAATTTTAGGCCGATAATTTGAAGAGACAGCTGTTCGAGCATCACAGCAGCTCATATTTTCAAATTTTGAACGGTGATACAACTGTTTTGTCTCCCAGGTTGAATTGCATTGTTTATGGCATATGAGCGTTAATACCGCACCTCCTCACTCAGTAGTGCGCAGAAGGTACACAACCGTCTTGCTGGGTTGAGTTCAGCAGCAGTTCTGCTCTGTTGACGATTACAGCAAGTCTGTTTTATCTACCATGTCTCCTGGGTTATATGCACATGGTTGTTTGATGGACATTAGATTATGGATGAGGTTTTTGGTATGAAGTGATTTTTGCACCGGGTATGGCATTGGTCCTTGATCAGTTCCAATGCCGTAGTGCAGTAAATCATTCCTTTTGAGAAGTTCCATTGACATTAGGGTCAGTGGCAGGGAGGGTTTCCCCGTTTTTAGTGTTGTCCGTCGGGATTATAGGCGCTACCTGAATAGGCTTCCTGCCGCTTCGACTAATGACGTAGCAACCTTAACAGTGATGAGGAGATGTTCAGTGCTCGCGCAGATATCAAGAAGGACAGACCAAGTTTTCCGATAACGTCAAGATACATGCTGCATTGTCAAATTGGCCGCAATAGTTCGGAGCGGAAAATATAGTAACAAGATGCCTGTCGCCAAAGAATTCATATCCATCTTGCACCACCTGCACAAGATAACTATGCACCTTGTGTGAGTAGCAGAAAAAGTTTGTGATGAAAACTCTATGGTCAAACTGACTAGCATGCGAAAAAGCATCGAAGCAGAAATTCATTTAAAATATTCTACTTCTTCAAGGCAGTCTAAATAATGCAGATATTCTTCTCTCGAAAGAATTATAAATGCTGCCATTATTGACCGAAAAAAGAAGGCTTCATCGCTGAAGAAGAATCTTCAAACAAAAATTTTCAAGCACATTGAGTGAAATATAAATCCAAAGGATTAATTCGGTTGCGTTTTTCGTAATGCCGCTTTTAGAATCGAATGTTTGCTTAATGCTGCAACAAACTCATCCCAACTTGGAGTGACCAGAAACTGCGTGCTCTTCCATTCATGTCACTGTTGCCTAAACACTTCCTCAGTGGTCACTTGTTTCACTGCATAATTGCATTGCATTTAACGGCCTGCAAGTTCACTCCGAAGTTTTGCCTGCTGCTAAACCAGCCATGTACCCAAAGTAATAAACTGTCACCCAAATAGGTTCAGAGTTTTCATGCAAAAACTTGCGACCTTCATGATGGGTATGGTTTTACTGGAGATAGTGATGCTGAGTGGCAATAGCAAAAAGAAAAATCCTGAAGATAACAGTTTACGTTCACAGAAACTGTTGAACGTCACTTATGAAGCGTATATTGGATTCAAAAAATCGCTCAAAATCAGCGTATCGTTTCGTTGTTGAAGAGAGCATTCGAAAAAAGTAACTGTCATATCCCAGTTAAAACGAATGAAGGTTGCCTGCGCCTGTGAATTTTAGTAAATTTAGTTGCAAAATACCAATGCCAGAGTATATCTGCCAAGTAGGTTGTGGATTGTTCTCAACTTTCATTCGTATTAAGTCACAGCAGTCAAAGATGAATTGCGGATAGCAATTCAGATACATGAACGCCGGTGCCACCTCCAGCTTATCAATTTCCCATTTCCTACAACACCTATTATCTTTTTTTATATCTTAACAACAGCGGCAGCACAATGAACCGCTAGCTACAATGTGTGATTACTGAAAGACCAGCTGTCACAACCATACTACTCATCGAAATCCTGAACGTAGTTTGCATACAAACATAAATGCATACGTGATATCTGCCTATATTCAGAGTACTAAGGAAAAGTGCTTGGTATGTGTTAAAGAAGATGGGTGTTTCGCACATTTACCTGATGAGCGCGCACAATAAGCTCGAGTCCAAGGTTGTCGCAAAAAGCTTTGAGAGCATCTTCACCAAAAACACTAGCCGCTCCACGAGGACTTTCTTCATAGCCAGTGATAGTTGGATCTGGATCAGCCCAGGTTAAATCAGCAAGAACTCCCATATCCGGTATATCGCAAGGACGCTCTATTTTTTCCAGCTGAAATGTTTCAAGCAGTGAGAGACAGTGCTTCCATGATTACGACGTTACGTACACGCCTTTCTAGCTGCTCAGTATCTAGAAGTCCCAGATTTCTCAACGACAAGGAGGAGAGCAGAGCGTTGCTGGCCTGATGGATTTCTTTTCGGCAAAAAATTATAAACTGGAGTAGCGGTGGACCAGTAGGGAAATTTAAGAAAGCGACTACAGCAAGATCGCTCGCGGATGTTAATGAAATATTTTCCGAGAGATGGATGCATTTTTATTCGGTTTTGAGGGTTCATTCACTCTGGGAGTAAGCAATACTGGTGCTGACAATACGTTTGCATGTATCTCTATGCTCTGCTACCAAGAAAAAAAAAGCTAAAAAAACTTGTAAAAATAATCTATTGTAGGATACTCCTGCGAACTCAGTACAAAGTTACCGAAGAAATTCTTTGAATTCTCTAAAGTGTTGATCGGTGGCTATGACTTTCCGCAGCGCCCTCATTGTGCACCTAACTGTTTCCATCAGTGACCATAAACCAAACAAACTCTCATGGACACTGATTTTCGATGGTCACCGAGGAATGACTGGAAGCCGAAAACCGGAGCTGTGACAGTACAATATTCATAGTAAATGAGCGCTCTAAATGATAAGCAGTAGAACATCCAATTACTACAACGGTCGATGCCCATTCGACTAATAGAGCTGCTTTATTACTTGGTATCACAAGTGCCACTAGTATCAGCGAGGCTTTAGCACTTAGTTTATTTACGAGCGCGTTTGAATACCAGTATTAAATTCGATGTCGCTTATTATAGCCACTACATAATCCATTAACCTTTACTCTCATAACCTACTGCTTATAAAATCACTGATAACAAGTTGTGTTCCGCCCATTGAAAGGACCCTTCAGTATGAAGCGCACCCTGGGGAGGGGGGGAGGGGGGAAGGGAGAGGGAGGAAGGCATAAAGTAAGGGATAGAAACGCAGTCATTGGACAAAGTTATGCGTAAATAAACTCCAGCAAAGAACAGAACACTCTCGCAGCTGTTGATAATGATCCATGGCCGCAACGCTAGGTGAATGATTTTGTTTTGGCATTGGAGTTTCTCTACATTTGGTATCGTCCATTAGCAACTAATGCCCCATATAGCCAGTACTAGTGGCTATAATTAAAAGGCGATGATGAATTATTGCAACCGTGAGTATTACTGAAGGCAGCGTTGACCCAGTAGAGAGTGGTCGTTTTGGTGAGAGTAATATAAAAGGAAGCATTTGTAAGTATCCCCTAATAGCAACAACTGCCAGTAATAATCAGGAGTAATATAACAGTTGCATTAAGCTGCAGGAATTGAGCAATGCTTACAGCGCTGAATATCAGTGGTTGCAGCTTTCTGCGAGCCAGTAGCAGAAACAAAATTCGGTGCTGTCAAAACGATTCAGTAATCAGTGCGGGGCTAGACATGATAGCAGATAGCAACAGTAATGGTGAATTTCATAACGATCAGTACTAAAGAATATGATATAAGTGGATTTGTTCTAGTGTTTAGCGTTAGTAGATGTTATGCTGCCAGATAGTAGCAGCGATAATACGAAGTTAGAACGATGCTACGAGATGCTAGGTGTAGCTTAGACATTACTAACATTCATATCAAGTAGTAATAGTATTTTAACGCCGTGGCAAGTTTTCATACCATTTTTAGTGGCCGTCGAAGCCTACTCACTCAATATACAGCTAGAGTCATTAAGTTGCCAAGGTGACCGACTGCCAAAATGCGTTTCTTCAGAAATTTTCTCCGTAAGCAACGGTGAGCTTTTGAATGAGAAGTCCTACTGAAGCTTCCTTCTTTCTATGTCAGTTTCGAAAGAAGGGCTTGTCTTACATTTTGGACAGAAGTTGAAGCAAAAAAGTTATAGAAATTCTGACTTGCGAAAGATCGGTAAGTCCTTCGCTAATTCCTCCGTGCATACATAATATTCTCTTTTCAATCCTCGCACAAAACGGCATACAGTAGAACGCAAACTGGAAGCACTCGTAAAGAACAGCAGAATACCTAAAAGGTGTGGTACAGCGAATAAGGGCAGATGTACGAAATGTTATATTATGCCAATGAAAGCAATTAAGGGAAAACTAAAGTAGAGTGACCTGTTTGTGCATTCCAAATAGAATCCATACTGCTTGTTGACCGGACGCGACTCATGGTTGCCACGTAAAAGAGTGATACGATCTGGATACATCACCTGAATTGAGGAGAAATGTTACTTATGCACAATTTCGTCGTTATGTTTAGTTGGAAATCTCTCAGATCGGCATTTTACATATCCTAACAAATCTGAAACGTCGTTCGTAAAGACAGCCTCAACGCAGAAGTTTGCCATTCAAGCTCTTCTATCTGTCCGAGTTAGAATCAGCGCATCATTTCCTTTCAAGCCGCCACTTTTATGAACTCCTCTGATTCTAACTCGGAGAGGTAATCAAGTAACCTGACCAAAAAAAAGACTAATTAAGCAACCTGTTAGATATGTGTCTCTTCCGCTCTTCAACTTCAAAACGTTGAGGTGTTGGATATGTGGTGATGATTCATCACTTATAAAGTGATGACTTGGCACACCGGAAATGGTACTGCAAAACTCATGCACATGACAAACATTGCGATGTACAATGGCCACGTCATGACCACGCGCAATGACGTAGTGGGGATCACCTGGATGGATAACACGGCGATCATATTTCAACATGGATTATCACGCGGCGACGATTATATAAGCCGTGTCTTTTCCACTGTTTTTTTTTTTTGCGTGTCATGTGTGTTTTGTATGTGTCTCTCTCGCTACTTCGGTTCTAATAAAGCTTCCTCCTCACGCGCGGTCTTCGTCTACATCAGCACACATCAACCGCACCGCCACTCAGTGACGTAACAGCACCAGTCAAAGACATAACAGTGGCGATCAGATATGTGACACAACCAACGGTGCTCATGAGAAGATTGGATAGCAATAAATTAAAGCTGTAGAAATCTGAATAATGGCACGACGGAACTGCACTACATCAACATACCTTGTAAGCAAATAAGAGAACTATACATTCCAAGGAATACGGCCCTCTGTCTACATAGTCACCAAGAAATAAGTAGCTCTTTGTAGGCGGGAATCCATTTAGCGTGAAAAGCGCCATCAGATCCTCGAATTGCCCATGTATGTCGCCGCAGATGTTTATAGGAGCAGAGAGCTATAAGAAATCAGCTTTTTTTATTGGATCAGCTTTGCTATAATGTAAGCAACGGTAGGAATTCAATAAGTATAGAGGATACTGGCACCAGCTCCAGTTCCTGTTACCTTGGATATATTTGTTCCATCCACCAGGCGGACTAATAATAATTTCGACCGCCGATACAATAAATCAGGATGAAAGTAGCGGGAAATTTTCGGAAGCCGGAAAGGCCGAAAGGCCAAGTTCATAAGCCGAGCAGGAAATCATCCGTAAATGTTTTCAAAAAATGCATGTCTGCGACGGATTATCAATGATACTATATTACATATGAATAGGTGCGAGAATGTATGTTAAGCTGAGACCTCTATCATTGTTGGTTGCTGCCAGAAGAGTTCTCTCGCTCGATAGCAGAGTTCAATTATTTCGCTCTCGGTCAGCATCGTTTGACATGCTGCGGCACTCCATGACTTTGTCAATTTATCGATCACCTCTTTCAACCATGCCTTCACCTGAAATCGATTCCATTCCTTTCGTGTATACCTGTATATGCTGAATGCTCAAATATGAATTTATGTAATCGAAGGCGCTCTCAAAATTATAAGATGTTTGGACTTGCAAGCACCGATAAAACGACGCCATCGGAATTTAGAAAATGGGACGAAGTAGAAGAAAGAGGACGAAGTTGAAAAACGACATCAATTTAGAGGAATCAGGCACTCAATGAACTGAATCAGTGATAGTACTCCGGTGAAATGAATTGAGGCTGGATAAAAATGGCGCAAGGTTCTTCAGTGATTTCGCGAGGAAGCTCACTCCAAGGACAAAAAGATCTAAATTGGAAGCTGCGAAGGACGCCATTCATGGGAAAAAAAACCTGCGCGTTTATACTGCAAACGCATAAAACATTTTTAGCGAGATATAAATATATAATTTTTAGCGAATACTGAGTCAACTGCAGAAGCGTGTCCTTCTTTACAGTGCACAAATTTTTACAAGCGCGCTACAGTTGATGAGGTTACCAAGGCGCACCGATGCGAAGCGTTAAAGTATAAAAAAAACAACAATTTCTACAGAGTCTCTGAATGCAAAAGTAGAATTCGAGTTCCAGAACTTCGGGAAGCCTTAAAGTTCAAGGTCTTGAGATCCCTCATTAATCATGAGTGTTGGCACGCAAGATTCACTGCAGTGCGTAACTCAGCGAGTTGCTCTGTTGTACATATTCCGTGCAGACGGTCGTCTTCTTCAGTTCTTCGCTGAGTTACTTCTAGCTGCTTTAGTGGTTTTGTACTGGTATTTTTCTTAGTTACCGTTTGCGTAAGGCTAAAATGTTACTGTCGATAATTATTGCTGTTGTGATCAAAGTCTGCTTGTTTGTAAGTGTTAAGATGCAATACAAAACCAGTCGTCCCGTTTCCGGAGCATAAAATGAAGCTGGAATACTCGCGTCGGCCGACTCGTTTGCAGGCTAATATCAAAGCGCTGTACAATGCGGGAACACTGTTTTCAATTTTACCATGCCCATTGCCCGACTCTATCAAGCTTTCTACGAAAGCTCTTATTCAAGAGCATGCAAAAGAGGAAGAGACTCGATCGTTGGAAGAAAAACGGTCTCCGACGGCAGCAGACGCAGACAACCGGGAAGGCAAATAACTGCCACCTGGGTTTCCGCGTCCCACTTTCATTGTTGCTTTATTTGGCGGGAAGCAAATCATTTCTTAACGTAGCGCATCCTCCTGAACTTGATCTCATGATATTCTCTATCAGCTGCTTGTTGCTTAAAAGAACCACCATTGGTTGCGTAAGCAACATTCCGCGTTCGGGCTATTTCAAAGCGAATGGTGCCCCTTGTAGTTTTTGATGAACTGCTTCATCTTCACACATGTCCCTTATCTCTTCGCAACATCAAGTTGTTAATGTTGCCCTTTTCGAGCCTATAGACCTGACATCATTGTCAGATCGGTCACACCTCAACAACTGCGATATTGAAGTGATTCATCACATATGAGCTCCCTCTGTTCACCTAAACTGTGCGCGCTACTAAACGGAGGATTTTAAAGCGCTAATTTCCATCTTCCGATACACTCTTCCTATTTCTTTCATACGGAGTTGCTACAACGAAAAATGCTATGCTATAGCTCAGCAATTGTGATGCAATACTGCATCACTTCGGATGCTGCGATACTGCTTCAGCTTCAATACCACATTATTATATAGTTTAACCTTTAGCTCACTGTGACTTGCAATACTTCCTGAATGTGCTGCAGATTATGTGTTATCATATATAACACGTAATCAACTTCTCCGTGGCGTATAGATGCCCAGCTTGCTTACAGCTTGCTTTTGGATCCCGTTTAACTGAAACCCAGCTATGGGGGCATTTCCTGTGAATCAGGTCGTCATTTGTTCATGCATTCGCAAGTTATAATGTTGCTCTGGGAATATCATGACGAAAAATTGAGCGACCTCATGCTTCTGAACATATCTGACGACGTTTAAAGTATGGAAATCATGCTCTTCACGTTTTCACAGCTCTCATTCAAAAGCTTTCTCCGCGTGTCGAAAATTCTGGGTTGTATGACGCATGCAAATGTGGGTTTTGCTAGTTTAGCTATATTCTTCGAAGTTTAATCTACTGGCGCGACGTTTGATTTTAAGGTCGAAGTATAGAGAGCACGGAAATTTGGTGACTGGTATTTTTTCTGGAAAGTCAACGAATTTAATAAGACAGCTACTTTATTGATGGCACTGTGATCAGCTTCTGCTGATGAAAGTATTGATTTGGAATTCACTTACAAACAAATGAACCATTTTAAGTGAACCAATAACCTCTAAAATTATCGCCCTTCAGAAACTGGATTCCTTCTCTGAAACCTTTAGCTCGTACAATAAAGTCTAACTTGCACGAAAAGTATTCCACCAGTAGAACAAATGCTCTCTCTCGGATGAAGCTTGTGAAAAAAATCAACGAGATAACTATAATATTCGGTGCTACTTAAGTAGTCGACATTCTCATGTAGCATATTATGAAGTCGAAATCAGGTCTTTCTGACAATACTAATGTTCTCGACCGTGAAGCATTTCTAAAGCAAATGTAAATTTGTTGGTTTCTTCACTGAAATGATTGCAGAGATGTTTCCAGCGAAACGCTATTGCAAAATAGCTCCGTTAGTTCTTCGAATACATAACAAATCGAGCAACAACAAAGGACCACGAAAGCTATCAACATAAACCCACCAATAATAAAAGAGTCACAGTTGTCAGTACATAAAGATCATTTATTTCAGTGTTGACCAAAGAAGAAGCTCCATTGCTGTATCCTGCATATCAGCACATATTGGGCGAGATATGCATGCATAAGGGAGGGGGAAGGAAAGTATGCATCAAAAATGGTGTGCAAAAGCCTGGACACAATATATTCACATTGCTTCGATTGCAGAGCCATTGTAGTCGAAGCAAGGGTTATGAACTGAACATAATTTCATCGATATGAGAAACACGTACCGCATTACATGAATTTTTGCTTTCATCAGTTTTTTCTTTTTTAACCCCTGTATCGCATTTTGTTTCTTCCTTTTTCGCATCTTTGCCGACCCGTTTTTCCTTTTCGTTTTGTGCCTCTGTTTTGCGCAGTGGCGAATTTGTCATTTGGAATTTTTATATGATCTATAACATTTCTTCATTACGAAAAGCGTTTGTGGATTTCACTGCCATGTATACTATGCCTCTTCGTAGTTTTGGCAGCCTACGGAACCGCAACTGTAAAAATCATTCAAGGAGAACAACGAAGCGACAATTTCACCTCTCGTTATCGATACTGCGATAAGCATGCTATTCTCGAAGCGACTCCTTCTGCTACGCTACTGCGCCAAACAGCTGATGCTGAGCACAACTTGGGCTCACTGTGATGAACACCGGTGAATCGCTGCCTGTTTAATCCAAACGTTATGGGCCTGGCGAATCCCCACGTGATAAACGTCTGTGGAAGTGCCACGCACAGACGCATAGATTCATAGGCACTCGCGCGCATCCACGAACAGGCATACAGACAAAACGAGAGCGCAAAAGGTGATGCATTTTACAATGTCAGTGACAGAAGCCGCACAAGCGAGACTTAGAAAATGAGAAGTCAGGATGAAAATTGAGCCATGTACCATGGAAACCAAGTGGGAAAATAAAAATGACCATACCGCGGTTCCCGCCAGACTAAACAAACAGTGAACAGTACAATCGTGCACGTTTTTGTATCGAATGAATTAATGCAAATTTGCGAATTGTTGAGGATGAATATTGCTGGGTCGGAGCTGTAACTAAGCGTCTACGATTTATGCAATGTGAGTTATGGCCAATGCATTCACTGCATGTCCTTCGGCCCCTCATACCGCATCTCAATACCTCACTTACCCACTGAATCAGGTAAACTACATACCTCAATCACTGCTGTCATCGAATCAAAAAGCAATATATCTCACTAATCGTGCTTGGACTAAACCAAGTACAACACATCCGCGTACCAAGCACGAAGCCACTGATACAATATAAAGGTAGCAAATCCCGAATTTTTAAGCGTGGAGCAGCTTAATGGGGGAAAGTTTTTCAGCTTTTACGGAAAAAAGAAGTGCCTCGAATTGTTTTCCGTGCTTCAGAGCTGCTGCGTTATCGAGCTTCGCCAGTTGTGAATTTAAGCATTTACCCCCGATGCATTTGGATTTGCCAGCGTTTAAATTCGACGAAATATTTTCTTTTTTTTTCGCACAAGCGGAGGCGATTTTCAGTTCTGTATCTTCAATAGCACCATCAGGAATCCAAGAGTATTTTGCATTCACTTTTTCTTTCTACAATTTATCTGCTTTCATACACTCGTTTTCTTTTTTCTTCTACATTTTATTGGTCCTTTGTTGCGACTGAACATGGTGGGAAAGCTGAAGCATGCACTGTTCGCAAAAGTTTCTGAAGCATATATGGCTTTTCCCGTTCAAGCCGCTAGACATTGCAAAGCCATAATTTCAACACTTTACATGCATTCTCCATTGATGCTTGACTTCAGGTGAGAGAAGTATGCTTCCTTGGTCATTTCATTTTACAATTTAAATATATCCTGCTTTGGAGGTCATCAGGAACCACAAGAAAATCCGGCCTTTCGAGATTGCGGATGGACGAAAGACAAACAAAAGTGACTGGATTTGACGAACTGCGGCAATTTCATCTGTCTGTCCGGTTTTTATTTCCTCAAAGTTAACCTGCTACTGGCATTGTGGAGCCACGATCTTCAGATGCCTTCCAGACGAGTGAAGCTTATGCTATGTAGCAACAGAAAAGAGATCGTAGTGTACCGCAACTGGACTGGTGCTTGGATGAAATGATTAAAGGAAGCTACAAATGTCCGAGATGTTATGGACGTAAATCTGCGGGTCTCAAAAGAGCAACTATTGAACAACATCGGAAAATGCGACATGAGGCTGGAAAGTTAGAGCTGGCAAGATCGTATAGCTGTCCGGAAAGCTCGATAATGCACACAGGAAACAAGACTTGAAGAGTGGCGGCGAAAGCAAGAAGCGGAAGGTCGACTCGGAGAGTAACGCAGAAGAAAAAAACCGGCGCCAAATTCTGGGAAGAAGCACTAAACCTGGCTTTATCCGGGTGCTGGAAAATAGTATGACATTGTAACGACAACATCAGCTTTGTGACTCATTTTTCAGAGAAATTCGGATACTCTAGGTTGCCTTTCCTTCTCAACGTTTGCCAGAGAATTTCTTGCACTTTGTTCGCGCGAACGTCTTGCCAAAGGCATGAAGTCCATCTCACCTTCGTTTTCGCAGAGACCCTTATAACCGAGAATATTGAAAGTTGCGCACACACATGCACACACACGCACAACACACATACACATGCACACGCACACACGCACACGAACACGCGCACACACTCACGCACGCAAGCACGTACCTGCGCACACGCAAAAACAAACGATCACACATGCGCACACACACCCGCATGCACACGCAGACACACACGCACGCGCACACATACACGCACACACGCGCGCACACTCACGCACACGCACATATACACATGCACACGCGTACGCACACACACACACACACGCATAAACACGCACACAGACGCACACACACGTACACACAGATGCAGACACACGCGCATATACACACACGCACACGCACGCACGCAGGCACGCACACGCAGACACATAGGGTCACGTATACGCACAGACACACGCGCACACACACACACACAAACACACATGCGCACACACTCGCACCACACACACATGCACACGCGCACACGCATACACACACGCACACACACTTACACGCACACGCACTACACACACGCCCGGACACGCACACGCACACACACATACTTACACACGCACGCACGCACGTACGCACACGCAGACGCACGCAGACACAGGCACCACGCATGCACGCACACGCGCACACACACATCCACACACACACACGCACACGCACACATACACATGCACAGACACACACCCACACACTCACGCACACGTGCACACACATGCACACACACGCACACACG
>QEWY01004036.1:2537-15316 GCA_006503575.1 Baylisascaris schroederi
AGTATCTACTATTCGCTACATTTATTTCAGTTCTATTTCAGGACGGGGGACAAATTGTTTACTACAGAATACTTAAAACTTTGGTGATTTTCAAACAGAATGTCTCTTAAGGTGTGGAGATTTTTCGAGGGAGGGGCGAGGGAGATGGAGGAGGAGTGTCGTACCAACAACGAATTTAGAAGTATGAGGTTTCGACGAGTAATATGAGTTCATACATTCACGCAGCATCCCGCAAACACTATATAAGCATACAGCCCAACAAAAACTACACACCGATAGACAGCATCAGTAAATAAAACACCAGGCCATCGCATAATCGAAGACGGCCAACGCTAATAGCGAACATCTTTACACCGATGACGATGGCTAACGACTCATCCGCATCACATCACAGGAGTGGGAAATATCTTCTTTGAAGGGGATACAAATGCAGGTATAATAGGCGTTGAAGCGATGATTGTTTTGGTACTAAGGAAGACAAAGTGAGCTGCATAAATGAAGTCGAGGATTTCAAAAGAGACACCATTTTGATGGAACTGAAACCTAAAATATACCATTTTCTGACCTCATGATATGATGTCACTCCACTATTCAGCAACTGTCGTTTGCGTAATTTACACGACGGCAGACTCATCAAGAATCAGGAATGGGTTGCTGTGGGTGGGATGTTTTGCTCCAGAACCCCTCCTCCACTCTCCTGCTCCGAGCGAATCATCTTCCAGATTTAGAGAACGGTAAGCCGACTTTCACATCTCTGAGTTGTTGCATCGTGCCATGATTTCCCCCACGGTGGTTCCCTCCCCTACAATACCTCGTCTTGCTTAGAATGTTTACGATTCTATGGTTGTTGACTTTCATTGCAGTTTCATCCGTTGCATAATGTCCCTACAATACTTCCGAGATGCTGCTTTGTTCACAAACATTTGGCTGTATCGAACACCCTCTCCCCCGCCCCCTCACTCCCAGCCAGTTATACTTGCACTTAGACAACATGCCACAAGGTTCCAATAAAGAGGCACCATAGTGAAAAATCATAACTCCATCACCCAGCCTGCGCGCTTTTGTATGTAAGTGTAATGTGTGTGTCCGTCTACCTATCCAATAGTTACCATAGTATCTTAAGTGGCAAAATTCGGAAGGTATGGGCATCGTAGTGTTCCTAAACCAGATGTTAGACTGACGCGTCGATTTCTAAAGAAAGTTCTGTGCAATTTTGGCGCTCAAAAATTTGCATGCACTTAGCAACTGCCCGGATTGGGCAGGTCGGATCTGTGCCAAATATAACGTTTGCTACTCCGTGTTTTACTAAAAACAGCCTTAAATTAAGTACCGTATGTATAGCAGTTGGAGGAAGCCGATTATGTAGCGTACAGTATAAGGTAATATAAATCCTCTGGAAGAAGTGCAGCAAGGGTAAAGTACATCGAATGCTTTTGGTGGTACGTGTTGTAACAATATAATCGCATCGAAATCTAGTATTATATGTCATAAATGTGTAGTGTTTAGGTGAGGTATAGGTTGTCACAAAATATAGGTGACATAGGTGTCTAGCCAGACTTTTAACAGTTTAGGAGCCTTATAACGACGATTTTTATTGTCCACTTGATGTCCTCATTGAATCGACGTGTTAAATTATATCATTGGCAGCGTATCCTTTTTCTATGCAACTTCATTAAGTGCTCATATGTACCACAGTTTGCTGAATACTCAATGCTGCCAATGTGTTATCTCCAGATTACACAGTATCTGATTTGCCCCTCGAAAGGGAAGAAATTTTGGAATCCTTCGGAGAAAAATCAAAGATAGAGGGGCAAAGCAGAATTTAACATCCATTTAGAAACTGTTGAAGGAGGAAAGGCGAGAAACAAAATAGATGACAAAATAGTTGAAATACACTATGAATTCTTAGGCCAACTTAGAAGTTAAAACCATCGGAATGTAAGAGAAGCGTTGGAATGTTGCATCCTCATAGCAAGATGCATTTGAAAATATGACACAGTAAATGCTAGCGAAACCTACTTGTTGCTTAAATGTGACGATTTTTAGTTGTTTTGGCATGGCTGAACCTTCCGGCTGCATCGCATCCATCTGTGCGAAGAGGGTGATTCAGAGTTAGCTTTAAGCGATTTCGTTGCATATAGAATGCGATTTCAACGTGGCGGCAGTGAAGGAAATTGTATAAAGGGATGGTAAATTTTAAGTGCTGAGTAGTCAGTTATGATGCTCTCTAAGTGATCTAATTTCCGATACTTTTTGTGCAAACAAGAATACGAAAAGATTCAACTGCGTTGTACTATCGGCCTCATCATTCAAATATGAGTCAATAACTTGGCCAAGATACGTAGTATAGGTCAAACTTCATTAAAACTTTTGCACAACGGGTCTGTTTCTATTATAACGATAAATTATCGTAGTAAACCGATAGCAAGAAAAAGCCCTACTTGGCATTTCCTTCGACACGTGGACAATGGTATTTTTCCTGACGAAGAAGCTATGGATATGCGATTGAATAAATAATTAAGCAAAATATATCGCTGATATCTGATTATGCGTAAATCGGCATTATGTAAATAAAGACAAGAGTCATGAAAAATACGATATGTAAATTAATAGATTGATCGTAAAATGAACTAAAAATGCTCGACATAAGTTACCCAGAAAGGGACAGGGATTAAAAGGTTGGTGCGACAAATAATGAAGTTTTTTTCATTGTGTATCAATAATTCGGTCAAGATAGATATATTTAAATATGAGCTGCAGGTATTTTTTATCTATTTCATACAAATATCTTTAAGGGTCGACAGTGTCAAACATCTAAAATTATTTATTAATAGAAAATCACAGGTTTTCCTCATAGAATCTTCATGTAATGAGTATATGTGAGCATATCGTATGATATCATCACCTACAATATTTGAATGAATATCGGCATTAACTTTGATTAAACTATTGACAATAAAAGTGAAATATTTAGGCTTATTAGAAGTTCGATATGGGACATCCCATCGGTTATAATACGAAGAGGAAGATTTAAGTAATTTACTCAGCAAAATCACTATGAAATATATTCTGTAACCAATAAGATTAAATCTGCAATATCGGAGCTGGCACTAGTCTCCACTGGCATTCCCACTTCCTCTGTGCAAATGTGTCCATCAAAACAAACGTAATCTTCATCTATAAATAAACACATCGTCATTCATAGATAGAAATATTCGGCTAAATTCGCATCTATTAGTAAAATAGAATTTGCTGATGGCCCATATGCCCATAATTGACTTTTTTTATTGCTTAAGAAGTGGTGCCTATTTCAACATATTTACTAGTTAATTGACAATATTTTCAGCTCTCTATTAAAATATTTCACTATTTCTGAATATTCTTTAAAGTTAAGATTTGAGCATAGTTAAGAAATTAAAAATAGATTGCCAAATAATAGCATATAGTATTTTCCTATTTCTCTCTACACACGATTCCGCAATAAAAAAGATAAAATACGAATCGTTATAGTCCACAATTGCATTGAGTGAATTTTACTGAGAACACAACTTTTTTGAAAGTCAGAGGGAAATTATGATAATTGCATCCACTTTGCTCGCACAGGTAAAAAATGAAAACCTGTTTATGGTGGAGCAAACAAATATTGGTGATGAACATTGTGGATATGAATTAGGCTATCAGAGGCAGTTTTGTTGAATATATGAAACATTCAACTAGAAACAATAAAGTGAACAATTTTACATCTCTTATTGAAGAGAACTGAAATGATGAGTTGGTTTATAGAAAGAGACTGAGAGAATATAGAGACGATCACTAGAAACGCAGACAGTAGGGCTTACCTCGATTTCAATATGAGTTCGACTATACGGAGAAGAAACCGAATATGGCGGAAGAAACTAGCTATTCGATTTGCAGAATTCTCTGCAACATTAACAAATGCCTGAATCTTTTGAATGAAACTATTGATTTTTCGATGGAATAGCAGAATATTTCTGTTCGAATTTCCACCAATTCTTTCCTCCTTCTTTTCTTGTCAAAAAATAAATCTTTTTTTGGAAGTTTCTGTACGGCAATGAAGTAAAAAGGTTAAGTTCTTGGTAATTTTTCGCAGTTATTACTCACTGTGACGATGAGAATGAAGAGTCCACATATATCCTCGAGCAAAGATGACGTGATTTTACGCCTGTTTCAATGTGAAATCCTTAAGGATTGACTTTCTAGCTTTCAATTCGGCTTTCCTACCATCTTTAGAGTACCAGTACTAAATAATTTCGTAAGTTATACCGACATACATCTCGACCAGAGGATCAATTATGGTATTTGTTAGAGGATCGCTAACACGAATTACCTAGGAATAGAAAGAGGGATTGTAAATTTTCGGAAAACTTTCAAATGAAAGCTAATCAGTTCATTTTCTTAGCAAACTTTATTCACAATAGCCGCAACTAATTAAAAAATTGCATATTTAGAATCTGTCAGTCATTTCCTCTGCTGAGCTAAAGATTTTTAGAAATACTAGAAGCAATTTATTCGATCATCGTCATACTGAAACAGTCGTATTCTCCAAAACCATCTCGATTGAGTGAGACAAAAAAATTCCTCTAAATTCTCCCATCATCTATCTGTACGAGTTAAATTCGAAACTGTTGTAAATAAAATTCAACCAGTCTTCAAATGTTTGCTGCAGTAAAGTAAAAAATTCTCTAAGCAATAATACCTGACTTGCACTAATCGGTAAAAGTTGCTTATTCAACCGAAAAGTGAAATCAGATTCTGCATTCGGCGATCAGCTGCACACACTCAGCATTATCGCGNTGGTCATCCTCGGATGTTCTCAAAGCGAAACATTACCACCACCAAAGTGCAATCTTATTCTTTCTGCTCTCATGTACCATAGAAACAACCTATCTAAACCGAATCTGCTAAAAAAAAATTCGTGACAATGAGGCTTAACTACTCCATGACATACTAATAGGCCATTATGTAGATCAGTAAATATTGATGTCATCATGATCTGATCTAATAGCTGATCACGTTCCCAATTACATAGAGAATATCGATTTGAAAGCGCATAAAAACGATTGGAATTGGAATCATTAAACGAGAAGCGGCATCACAATGAATTTCGATGATCCCAAACTGAACTCGATATAAGCGTTAATCGAGAACGCTGAATATAGTTGAAACCTGCACTTCACAAACCGCATTCACGGAAAATGCGAACGTTTATCATTATTACGGTATTCGTTTCCACAGTCTATGCGGCACCTCAACCTCAGGATGAGTCGGACCCCGAGTTCAAAAGACCACCACTAGCTAAACTTGCTGGCTTGATGCCGAAATTTTTGAAGGAAGTATCCGATGATGCTCGCAAAGAATTCTGGCAAATACTCAAAAATAATTCGAATACAATTGCTGAAACTCAGTCACAGCTGCAAGCTTGGGCCGCTAAGCAAGGCGACGAGGTGCAGGTCAGCAAGTAATTGCATTTCCTCTATGAAATGTTTTTAAACATTCATTTGAATGACTGATGTATCTCCCTGTAATTAAATTTTATGTATTACTATTGATCACTTCGTTAACAATGTCTATTGGATGATTGGAATACGCATGTGGTTACTCGTTTAACTTCGAACTGGAAATTTGGTAAATTTAGCCATCCCTCACTTTAATCGTTTTATCAAATGCCTACTATGTTGATGGCGGCTTTATGTGTTTCGATAAGAACTAAGTCAATGAAACAGAGTCAAGTAAGTTAAGCCAGTTTTCATGATTTCTAAACGTCGTCACCGTTACCACAATTGTTGTTTTAAATTTCTCAGCATTCCTTTTCATTAGGTCTTTCATTTTTCCAATATTTAAGAAAGGATTTGAAGAAAGATGCAACCACCTTCCTCCTTAGAAGACACCTAACGACATCAATTTGTGCTTCTCAAGAGATGTTATTCCTTCGCAACGAGACCTCCTTTTCACAGTTTCCTTTTAAAGTCATTTTAGACGCCCTCAGTAGACTTCGTTCCTCTCAAGAAATCCCTTTCTCATATTTAAGGTGAAGTTGCTGGTGCTAATACGCGTCGAACAATTCGCTGCTATTATAAAGACTACAGTCGAAAAATGTTTTCTTTCTACTGTTATGAGCATATTTTTCAATATGTTGCCATCACATGCCTTCCTCACCTTCAAAAATTATAATTGAACGAGAAATTGTTGAAGTCTTTTCGACCCAATAAAAATCCACAGTGGGTCATACACCAATCTGGGGTAAGGCTTCCTGAGAATCTCCTTCCCTCTTCAGAATCCACTACAAGCTTCTGGAAAAAATGGATAATGCGACTTTGGAAAGCTTGTAACGTCTGAATGTTTTTATCGGAGACGATATTATGGAGTTTTAATTTGCAACTTGTTGGCAAATCCTGAGGGTACAAGAAGTGGTTTCAGAAAGACTTCGAGAATGCGGCTGAGAAGCTAAAGGAAAAGATCGAGGCTCTGAGTGAAGCGATATCTCAGTCTTCGCTGTCCGAAGAAACGAAGAATGCGTTCAATCGTTTGGGTCAAATTGCATCCGATGAAAGTCAAACGATCGGTGAGGAGATCCACAAAATCATGGACTATGTGCAGTCACTTTCTAATGAAACGCGCCAAGAAATACGTGATTTCACGGCGAATGCTCTTAAATCGGCCATCAGCAATGACAACTAAAAAGCACTAAATACAAATATCTTCACTCAATAAACATCATTCCCATCTATATTGTGCTTCACACCCATAACTTCATATAGTGATAGTGTTAAATTTGTTGATAAGATTGTTTGTTATGCACTGATAAGAGGAATTTATCAAAACGAATAGTTTAAAATTTTTGATAATATTGAATTATTTAAACTTCACACAAAAAATTCTCAAAGAAAGGGAACCAAAAACCTTAATTATCACTTAGTAAAAAACATTTTATTTTAAGTGAGAAGTCGACAATTGTATCAGTTGAATTTCGCATAAAATCGACTAAACATAAAGGGAACAAATTTGTGAATTCTTCCAAATTTTATACTTCTATCTTTTCATAAAGATCTTTGTTCTTATAAGGCAGCGACAATGAACCAATATAATTAAACATATAAGAAAGGCCAGTAAAGCAATGAATGGTCGATCTGCTAAGGTCAGCGGAATTCGTAGGACTGTGAAAAAACTTACAAATTTTGGTAGACAAAATATAGGGCATAACGAACCTCCACTAAAATTGTTTTTTATGGCACAACAGATCCGTTCATCACAAATCACTGGTATTTGATGTTGGTGGATGTCCGATATTGGTGGAACGAGTTCTATAGTATGAGAAGATATGCCGTAATGCATATATCCAAAAATCCTGGGATATATGGATATATCCCAGGATCCCTTAGATTGTATTGTACGTAAAATGTTGAGCAACACAGTCAATCTAGGGCACTCGTTTATTTTAGCAAACAACATCAGATCAACGAAGAGGTAGGCAATTGTCTTGAAAGACATCTCATCGACACTCTCAGATGTAATCGTCATGAAAGGCGGTTACGCTCAGACTGAAAGGTCATCTTCCACAAACTTATTGAGTAACTTCTCCCTATTGCTAAAGTATCGAAATTTCTTCAGTTGGAATTAGGCTATTACATAGAAAACACTGAATAGTGCTAACGATGGCATATTTACTTATGTTATTCGTTTTAATTATACTTAATGATATTCAAAATGCTGGGCCATTTTATTCGTTTAAAAATAACGTATAGGGGTCGCTATAAAGTTCGTGGTTGACGTTGTTCTAATGTAATATGAGTTCTAAGTTCGTGGTTGACGTTAGCATCAGCAGCCAATTTCTATGCTTTCTACTGTTGCTCGTATTTTCGGAGTTCATGAAGCAAGCTTGGCCGACTGATTCACATTGGTTGCATGTTGAGATTTTAGAGAGTGAAATATACGCATTTGAATAGGTGAATGCATTTTAGAGACTGCTAAAACGAAGGTTACAGCTGGGCTGATAATAAACGAAGATGATTTTTCACGAAACAAGGAACCGAGGTGAACTAATAGGTAGCAGTTAACATAGATAGTTCATCTATGTTCAGCCGAATACGTTTAATCAGATCAGAATCTTACGAATTAAAAATTGTGATCACAACTTGTGATAGGTACGCTATCGTGGACAGCTTGCTGATCCACTGAGGAGTGACGGTGATATGGCAAAATCTGATGATATATAGATACCATGTTCGATAATCTTGAAATTTGTGTTGTACAGCATTAAAGGAAGACCACCGCCGGATGGAATCTTCATGCTGATGCCTTTCGCTAATGCGTCATTAAGTGCCTGCAACAAATCTCATTAATATATATATATATATATATATATATATATAGACAATGACTTAAGCCTGAAAGTACAATAAAAAAAAAGAAGAATACTGAAAAAAAACCTTCGTAATGAGTTCTTTGCCAAGAACTGAAAGCTGATCTAATGTGCCAGGCTGCAATCCCAACGATGGTTGCTTCTCGGTGATTCGTAGTACGCGTACATTTCCGGCTCCATAGATACGTCCCCCAACCGACTGAGGGCAAATGTCAGCGATCATCACAATTTCAATAGTGCCCACTCGTATACCGCCTTCACAAGTGAATGTTCCCGTTACGCAGATGTCTGCATCGGCAACAAACTCCATTGTCGCACAACCTTAAAGGTGAATTCGTTTAAGTTAAATTATAGAGAAGAGAAAATCTTATCGCCTAATAACACACATTTTGTTCAACTTAAAACACATATTGCAAAGCCTTTGTTCGTTTGTTCACTGAAACCAACTAAACGAAGACTATCGAATTGAACGAAACGTACAAGGTCAATACCCAGTGAACGAGTTCTCTGGCTTTATCCCTCATATTCTGAGCTTGGATTCGAAAGATGATTGCACAATTCACATTCCCTTATTTTGTGATGCCTCAAAATTTCCCATTTATTGAAGCTTTTAGATTTGAATCTCATATGATATCAATTTTTTTTTTGCGAAATATGTTCGCTGTAATAGATCGAGGAGATTTAAAGAACTGGATCATGAACTCCCCTATCGAGTTACCTTCTCTTCCATGGATAGACTCCGCAGTGTTTGATTTGATGCACAGTTATGGCACCATAAGAACACTCGTTTTTTTTTGAAGAATTGTTAAAATTGCAAAAATGATGAACGATGGCACTTAGTCTTTGTATTGTTGTCATAATATTCATCGCAGCGATGGTCATGGAATTTAGTTCTATTGGATAGGTTAGCAGGTGGTTTTATTAAAATAGCCAAAAAGTATCTCCTTTTTATAAGACAACGGTAAAGGCAGATTAGATCGCTATTTTCTATATTCATAGAGGTATTTCATGGAAAAACACATTGTATCCCTCCCAGTATGAAATACTTCCTTACTTGTTTTTATTGAATGAAAGACTGAACCTGAAGAATCAATAATGAACGTAATTTGTTTTCTTTTGGAAGTGACGGGAATAAAACATATAGATGGGCATTAAAAAGGATTTATTTAGAAGCACGCCTTAAAAAGTACGAAGAATTTAGGATAGCGGTTTAATGATCTAATGGAAAGATCTTCACAGCGGAGGGAAAATTTGAAAACATAATTAAAACAGATTGCATTAAATTCAAAATATATATATTCGAGGAATTTCCTTTTATCGATGCATTGCCTAGGTGTTTTCCTTTTAAAACATAATAACGAAATAACGAATACCTCTTGACAGAACAATAGCTGGTGCACGAGCGGTATGAATATTGACAGCGACCGCCTTGTTTGGATACTTGCTAAGCGCAGGTAAAAACTCGCCAATACATAGAGAAATACCTTCTGGACCACCGTCTTTCTACAACGAAAGGTATATTAACTTAAGCATAAAGTTGAAAAAAATACTGGGATCAGATCTTAGATTGCTATTTTATATCGATTTCGCTATTGTTGAACTGCTATTTTACACACATTTCTCGCTCTTTTAATAACTGCTGCACATTTATTGCATTCAATACTGCACATGAACACATCTAAAGAACAAACTGTCAGTGTTTTCTTAAAACCTGATTCATAAGAACTGTTTGAAACCACTATTGTTTGTGAGTCGAGTTAATATTTCTGATAATGGAAACGTTTATGGAAATTGTCTTACATTCAACCGATTGATATGTTGCACTTTAGTGTTCGTCTCTATTTGCATATTTTTTGGTCATTTTATGCCTAATAAAGCACTATAGTGAATAGTGTTTCATGTGGATTGACCACTTTATATTGAAACGTTAAAAGTCAACTAACCTGACAGGTTGTTCGCATAAGAGGTCCAATTTCCGGTGTATCGGGTCCGATACGAAAACTTAGTAGACCAGCTCTAAAATTGTTGAAAGTTTTGAAGAATGAGAAAAAATTAATCCGAATGCAGCCATAAGACTTTACAAAAAAGTGCTATTGCATGATAGTGAAACTTCTGGAAAAGATTTTCTGTTATCGAAAATTTGTTATGAAACTGATCGATGCAAATTACCTACGAAATGATGATCTGATTTGAAGAAAAGTGTTACTTTAAATTTACTCTGTAGTTAGTTTGTATACATGAAGAACTCTATTGCTCTATATATTAAGGAAAGATGACTTTCCAGAAACCTTCGAAGTGACGGCTTCGACTCTCTTAGAGAAATTTATGAGAACAATACTGTTATCCTTAACATCCCGTCTAGCATATTAATGAGCTTTTTTATTATTTTAAAGCTTTTTCTTGCATTAGTAGCGCCTCACTACTCCGCCATAACTAACTGTGTCCTTACTAGTCCTTTAATCAGCTCATTGCTCGCCGGCTGCTTTAAGACGTTCAGCTCGCTTCTCATATATTTCCTCACTTATAGTTTCTTAAATGATTCTCCACCTTCCAGAAAAAATTATCATTTAGTAAATTTAGAGCGCATTCCATTATTCACTATCAACGAATTAACTGACCACAAGCATTTACTTACTATCCATCGTATTTCTTCGAAATAATTAGCTAAGTAATAAGTTAGAATATTCCTATCGATTTAAAGACACTTAAACATTAAAGGAATATAACAGTGGTCGATTTCAGGTGGAAATTTTCGAATAAAATGATTTGTGCTCAAAGATCGATTGCCGTTCGTCATTTAAACAAGTCGCCGCAGAGCAGAAAAAATAGCGAATCACCTGACCTGTGCATATGGTAGAATAGAGAATTGATTGTGTAATCACTGATAATCACTTCGGTCATGCAATTAGCACAACCTGGGAAGAATGTGGGCGCTGGGCAGAATGGTGTTTGATCTTGATTGAATAGGCTGAATTCACCTTTCAAATCGATGGTATAATCCCAACATGTTGCCACCGTCCGGAGAAGTTTCAGCGATAGATATATATTACACAGTTTGCGCTTAAATACAGTAAGTTATGAAACTCGTGCATAATACCTCCCGTTCAAACTGAGGTGATTGCAGTAGTTCAATTTACTATGAAGCGGGTTACTCGAAGGGGGAATGAATTCAAAGACCGTCAGACGAAGACACGTCGCAACAGAGATGTATCAAGCACGATAAGAGGGAAGATGTGTCCTTGGAGGGAGGTGGGGGTTGCGTTTGAAGATGCGATTGAACTTGATAGTAGAGAGGGTGCGTAAATCCCCATCATCGACGGATGGGACCAACCTTGTCGGAGAATATACAGGAGCGATTGACAGTCTTCATCGACTGCAAGCAACAAAACGGGGCGGTGCTTTCGAACTAAATATTTGTAGTTAATCTCGCTGTCTCTCATTCATGCCTGTCCTAACTGATTGAATGAGGTGCTCTCGGTCTAAACGCCAACATTCAATACTTCAGTAAAATCAAATCCTTATCAGCTTAGTCAAGGGCTTAGTGATAATACAGATGAGTAAGGTTCGATAGAAACACAATTGAAGGCTGATTAAAGAGAAGCTTACCAAATCAATGGTACGAGTGAGCTGTTTGATGAGATCGAGCGGGTTAGTCTGTGTGCCAGCTGCAGGACAACCAGCACATGGGTTAGCGGCTGGAGAGAGTGCAGAATTGAATGCTAGATTAGTGCTGGCAATGCCACCAGCACATGTTGGACAGCCTTGCGCTTTGGTCGCGTTTCTTGTCACATGGGTGCTTTTTGTGGCATTTACGTTCGATTGCTGTTTTGGTTTTTTTGGTGATCGGAAGGTTAGCAGTGGAACGACGGCATGGGGAGCAACATTCTTTTTATTGCTTGTCGTTTTATTTTCATACGTTTTCATTGTCTTTGTTATTGTTTTATTAATCGATCGGATTTTCGGTGGCGATTTGTTCACTAAGGGTACGGCACCTTCTTGCTTCGATGAACGCTTATGACGATTTGCCAAATCACGAGCTACTTGTCGTAGTGCAGCAAGCATTTGGCGGCCTTCGCTTGTTTCACCACTTTTTGTCAATTCGGCGAGTTTATATAGTAGTTTGCGATTCGTCTGCAATTGTTGTTTATTATATCGAACATAATTGTGGTCACTTGTCAGAGAATAAGGAAAATAGAGAATTTTGTCAGCCATATATCTTTCGTTCTTTTTACGTCTTTCCGGTGGTCAATTACTCAGGTGCTCTTAAGATATTGTTCCACCTCACTTTGCATTTATCGTTGCTGTTCATTCTTTTTATTATTTTCTCGTAAAAAATAAATGGCTACTTGTTTGGTTGGGGTCTCTGAAATATAAGTATATCGATCTGAATATATACATA
>QEWY01004037.1:0-21393 GCA_006503575.1 Baylisascaris schroederi
ATGTATGTATGTATGTATGTATGTATGTATGTGCATTTACCTTCCAGTGTAGCTTCCACTCGGAAACCTTCGAGTCACGAACTCCAATAGGATGTAGGCACCATCGTAGAATGACCTGTTATAAAGTATTTCACGTTGACCAATCAACGCTTTGTGCAGCTATACTGGTAGAAACATTACACATTTCACACCGGTCAGTTCGCGGGATTGCAGGTCATCGGGGAGGATCTAATCGAGTGATCTATTGTATTAGAATATGAATGCATTATTCTTTTCGTATATCATTTTTAATTGGTCGTTCATGGAAGATTTCAAGTAGATAATGTTGCGCTAGTTTCTATTGATGAGCTGTTTTACTTTTTTGTTTCTAAACGAATTTTTTAGGATCATATTGCAACCACATTCACTTGCAGTTATTTTAGCAGCTTTTTTTTTGTTTTTTAAGTAATAACTTTTGATATTATACCATTTTCGATCCATACATCAGGTATGTTGATGTCAGAGTTGTAACACCTCCTTTATTTTTTAATTTATTTCTTATTTCTATGAAAAAAGTGTCAAGTTTGCAATTTTTTAAAATGTTTTATAAGAGAAAAAAGTTGATTTTTTAAAATTTATTTTTCTAAAAAAACTGATCGGATGAAACAATCAATCACAGTCAAATTTTATCTACTCTGATATTCATTTTATAACTAAATGATAAGCCTGATTGCATATATATTTCGCTTGAAACAAATTGACCTATTTTGTGACGTATGAAAGAGCCTCAATTTGTAGGTTGTACAAGAATACGAAAGAGCGGTCATTTTCCGTCTCGGTCGGTTGATGCCAGGTGGCGCCAAAGGACCTGGTTATTATTCCTTTGCATTCATTACTTGTCTTTTGTGTGAAATTTATGCCTTCATTTCCATATAAATTTTATTCGATCGATTTCCTTGTGCTTTTCTCAGAAGTTCTATTTCCTTTCATTCAACTATCTTTCTGATCAATAATTTTTGAAATGTGGTAATTTTTTTGAACTTTGACTTTCAGTTGTGGTATTTATGGTTTTTATAACACCTTGGCTTCTGTTTGAAACCATGTGGTGGTTACTATTTTCAGGGATCTTTTTCATAGTGCCATGTATCGACACTTATCGCAAAGTCGATCTTCGCGTGCTTTCATTTGAGGTGCCTCCCCAAGAAGTAAATTTGTTTATCACCTTTTCCGTTGTCTCATCATATATGCGTAATATTTTGTACCTTTTGCCGCTGTGTTTATTTTCCTCATATTAATTGATTACGTCTTCGATCAATATCATTATGTCAGAGAAATCTGCCTCCTTTTTTTCAATCGTACTTCACCTGTGTACAGGTTGTCATATTGCCGTTGCTTCCGGTTACAACGCTATATGAGTTGCCATTTACCTCATAGACATTGTCCCATGCCGCCTACATTGCAAGCAGTAGTTTTGTTTTGCTCACTCGTATCTTGTAAGCGTTCCAGAATTTTATTTTCTGTAGGAAAGATGTAGTGTTAAATCCATGAACGAAATGCTTCTTTAAGATTCTATCGAAAGATTCGGTGACAGTTGCCGTCGATGCAGTTGTCTATTTTCGCATATCAAATGCTACTATTTCGGTGACTAACGTCGAAGATGCTGCCAGGTTTCTATTTTTATTAAAATCTTTGTTATAAAATAATATTATTATCAGAAAGTCGTGAAAGATGACAGTTGCTGCTAAAGAGTGGAGCAACTGTTATGCACTCTCATAAAATTGTTTTTTTTTTTGCATTCGTAAAGCACATAGTGGCGAATTCTCTTCTTACTATATCCAAAGAACCGTGTTTGTCTGTGTAGTATATGTCTGTTTCTCTGACCAATAACTTCTACTCGGAAACTAGGTAGAGTTACGGGATTCGATTGATATAGAGTAATAATCTAACAATAATGTTATTGTCACTATTTTTCAATTTCTCTCAACAGTGATACTTAACGTACCTTCTTTTAGATCAACAAAACTACTGGCTCAAACGACGTTACGCAACATTCTTGGCACAAAGACTCTCGCTGAAATGCTTTCTGATAGAGAAGCTATTTCGCTTCAAATGCAAGTAATAAACCCATTTTATTTACATTTCAAGCTTTAATCGACTTTCGAATATTTTTCCAAGTATACTTTGCTTATTTAGACACCCTATTGCATAGGTAATTCCACATTTGCATAATATATGTATAAGTTGAGGAAATGAAAACATTTTCACCATTGATGCTATGGAAATAACTATTTGAATACTAAAAAAGTAGGATGGTATTTTTTATGTCTGTTAGGCATGACTACTTCTGTGCGTAGCAGCAAAGCAAGGATAATATCTTGTGTAATCCCCATCCTATTGTTTGATTCATTCCCCGTTCCGAGTCGGGGTCTGACCCCTTATTCATGCTGGTCCATTTTCGTGGATTTTTTGACTTTGCAATATTGACAAACTTGACAATGTTGACAATTTTTGATAAACTCTAATCAATAAGGCCACCTTGAATGGAGGAACAGGTGTCCTATGTAATTGAAGGTTATTTAATATGCATAATCGACGGCAACGTTGTTGAAGAGTACGTTGGACGAGGCGACAGAGCCATGGGGCGTTAAAGTAGAGCGAGTTGAGGTTAAGGATGTACGACTTCCGATTCAGCTACAGAGGGCGATGGCATCCGAAGCTGAAGCGGCTAGAGAAGCTCGTGCAAAGGTTTGCATGTTTATATGCTCATATTTGATTACTGAAATTATTTCTCTTTTCATAATTCAGTAATGGCATTGCCTCTTCGATATCAATGAAAAGCTTCCAAAGTAAGCGACGGATTCACGGCTGAGGGAGAGGTAGGGATAAAGTTCGCCTGCGTTGGTCATCAAAATAGACGGGGTTTTTGCATAGCAATGGACGTGGCTGGACGTTTTGCTCCAGCGTACAAGCAAATAGAATCTTGAACTTCTGCTATACTCGATGAAAATGCTGGAGGAATTTATTTGGGGTGTAGAGAATATTAAGCTATGCCATGGTATTTAATTTGGCTTTGCGGTTTCACAAAACAAGCTGATCTAGCTCAACTTCAGGTCTCGATTTGGGTTAAAGCTCGGGTTCAGGTTGAAGTTGCAGAGGGGAGAATTGTTCTTCTAAAGCGTTGAGGAGTTAATTGTTTGTTGCCCGGATGATCTCGGCATGCAATAACCGGCTATGCCTACACATGTACGAAATGTCATTGCGCAAATTTACGCCCTCAAATCTGTAGCGTGGACTTCGCCATCATAATACGTGAACGAATTGATAAGCTGCAACTCTTGCGGACAGACAGCTTTCCCTCTTAACAAGGGTATATAGCTTTGATGTGAAATTTTTTTGCAAAATTAAATCTGATCAACGGGGAATCCCGTGAGCAACAGGAGATACTATCGTTTTAGGAGAGCTGTTTGGCGTGAAAGGGAAGTTAGGGGGAGGGAGACAGAATCCTAACGTCGTTGGGAAATGGTGATTTCCCGATTATACAACGTCCTCCCCCCCTCCCAACTATGAGCATTTTTTTTTTCTACTAAAGCTTTCAAACTATTTTCGACGAGGCGTCTTGTTCTTCAACGTCTATAAAGCATGTCATCCAAACCTCTCCTCTAATTTTTCTGAAAATTACCTCCATTTCCTTCCCATAAATGTTTTTCCGTTGTAGAATTCCGGAATGAATTGGATTCAGGTTTTTGAAAGGCTTTATTGTTTTGCTTCCCCAGAACAGGAAAGAATTTCCCACCAACAAACCTAAAAGTTTTTTCCTTCGAGGTTTTATTTGAAGTCGTATAGTATTGCTGAACTTTAGCTATGAAAAGTTATAACGATGCTTTCACTACATTAATGAACTGGCATAAGCTACAGCCTGCGATTAGAGGAAAGGTCTCATGGGAGCGGGAGGAAAGCGGACGGATGAGATCACTTGTTAACTTGATGTTGATGGCACAAGTCCAATCGCAGTTCAGTTTTCGGCTGGCGGAGAGAATTACATCAAAAAAGCGACATTTTCCAATATTATTACCTCTTTACTTGGGAAGTATAAGCTAACATATAAAACCCAGGTATTATGCTAACATATAAATCCCAGGTATAGTATAAAATGAGATGACAAGCACATAATACCATAGACTTCGCGATTCACGAAAAAAACGTTCTAAATAATTGAAATGTTTTTAAGCTTTTTTTTTTCGAGAATAGTGTCCTAATTGGAGTAATCGTAGGTGATCGTTGCGGAAGGAGAGCAAAAAGCATCACGAGCATTGAAAGAGGCTGCCGAGGTGATCGCCGAATCACCTTCTGCATTACAGTTACGATATCTACAAACGTTGAATTCGATCAGGTCTGCTACTTAATTTTTTTAAATCCTAGCATCTTCCACTTTCCCACCGATTTTCGCCAATGACCATAGGTCATTTCCTGTGCTTCTCGTAGGCAGTGGGGAATGAACTGTGCGGATTTTTCACGCTTTGATCGCTACACTTTAAGACATTCTTTTAAAACTTGAAATCACTCCCTATCTCACTTAAGTCACCATTATGTCTAAGGGAATATTGATATAGACTTCTGGTGTAGTATTTCTATTCTTCACCTTGGAATTGTAATAAGGAAATCATTTTCCCGGATGGATCACTCATTGGATATGTGGGAAGTGAAAGAGGTATAGGTGGATTTTCACTTCTTTTACTGTCGTCGTTTTGATTTCGGCTCTTAAGCATACTACTTTCACCACTTCTCTTCTTTCCCTTCTTATTTAGGTGCTATCGGATACGCCTTAGGATTTGCCCGCATTCTTTGGAATGGGGAGTAGGATTCCAGCGTTATATTCTAGAATATGTTTCAGATCCAGGAACTGCAACTCTTACTATCCTTATTTGTAATATGAAGTGTCTGCAAGATATGTAGTCATGTGAAAAAGCTTTTGCGATCTTCCTGAATGGTTCTTGAAAGTCCAAGAATCGCAAAGAAATGAGTTGTTGGAAGGGAGGAGAGGAAAAGTGAAGAGAAGAGGGAGGGAGGGGAATAATGGTTCAGTATATGAGTTATAGAATGGTGCTCGCTGTTCGCACTCTCTGCACTTCACAAAAAAATTCCTACTTTTATAGTAAAGTACAAATTTTCCATGATTTCCCTTTTTTCATTGAGAGGTTCCGTTTCTCATATTTTCCTTTCATGCTAAAATTTCCTCATCCCTCCCTTATTCCTCCCTTTTAGATTGCTTTTCTTTATGGACGATGATTATTCAAGTTTTTTCAGATTATATTATCTCGATATATGTTAATTTTTGTTGCAGTGCGGAAAAGAATTCGACAATAATATTTCCATTTCCGATCGATCTCTTATCATCATTTCTTCAGCATACGGCTCCTAAGGTGTAAGCCAAATTTCTGTCGTTTTCATCTTGCGTACATTTGTGCAAGAGGATTTCAAGTTATATATACGAGAATATTAGCCAGAATTTTCGTGAATGTAACCTTCTGGGCTTTTCTAGGGAAGATGTTTCACAAAAAAGATTAGAGGGGACGTTTTGGTAAGAAACGGAGGTATACAAATGTGAATAGAATAAATATGTAAATAAATATAAGTAAATATAAATAAAAGTGGTATAAAGTTGCCGTGTAAATGTAGGAATAATATGTATTGCGTATGAGTGATATTATATTGATAATGTGCAATCAAATTGTTTAACTAATTTTCTTAACAAAAGGAGCAATTATTCTGAGCGAGGTTTCTTTACCATAGCAAAACTGCTGGGTAGATGAACTAGAATAGATTGTGTTGCCGTTTTTTTCATTAAAGAGGAGTGGTCGTTCGTAGTGTGAGTGTGAGCTTACCACCCACTATGTCACCTTTACATCTACACCTCCATAATGAAAAAAAAATCGAAGTTTCCAGGAATAAATGATCGGGTGAACCTATGGGCGTACTAGAAACGTGTCCAACGTTAGAGGAGGTTTATGGGGGGAGGGCAATTCAACGATCCGGGGAGTCTTTATATGTCCGTCCTGGATTTTCTAATTATTCCTTATTGAAGACAGATCATTATTTCAGAGCGTCAGCTAAGAATCATACGAGCTAATCGACGCAATTTCCCGCACAATGCATTGGCCGCAAACACTTCGATTTGCACGATCTTTTTTTTTGTACAGATTCATTGAATGGCTTATGATGGGAATTTTCTGTTTACTTTATGCTTTACACTTAAATACATTTGTTCGCATACAATGAATTTTTAATGCTTACTGTTTTGTTGCAAGCTTACGCAATATATATATATATATATATATATATATGTATAAACATAACTGTAATTAAAATTTTTGTACATAAGCAAAAAGTGTTGGACCGTCTCTCATTCTTAATCGAACGTTAGTCGAAAATCTACGTTTCATAACCTACGATTCGAATTCACTCGTTTATCTTGAATTAGATTATTTGACGTTATTAATTTCTTCACTCGCTTTCATTTTGTTTCATCCTCACGCATCTCTAAAGTATACACACTATGAAATTGCATCTATTATTTAGAATCTTTTCCAATAAGAATGCAGAATTTTTTTGTTTTTTTATAAATTTCTAAAAAACTATATTCTATAAGAGCTTTGCATTATTGCGCATGTACTTTTTTTCATATGCATCCATCATTTGGCAGCTATCCAGCTTAGGAACCACTTAAGCTTGATTCACAACGTTTACTGAGTATGATATGCGTCACAAATATTCACTTGTTGTTTGTGGAAGAAGTAATAGATATTTAAATATAAGCAAGAAATTTGCATAAGTTTCATACCGGTATCAGATTGGAAAAAAAATTTATTATTAGAAAATTATGTGAGTGGTGTTATTAATTGAAATATGATCGTGTTATTGGCTGATATCAGTTACTTCCTGATAACTTATGAACTCAACATATGTTGTGCCAGTCCTGCGGTGCACTTTTTCACTTATTGGTTCTGCCATAGTCTACAGTTTTTTTTCAGCTGAAACTGTCATTGTGGTATTGGTATTACCTTTTCCTTACATTTATTACTTTCAGTTTCATGTTCAAATTGTGAACATTCCTTCCTACTTTTCGGCAATATTTAAATTTTCAAATGTGGCACTACCTCCCAGAATGGAATACATTGAAAAGTTGATTAAGATATTCGCAAAATTCTTGCAAAGATGCAAGAGTAAGAGTTCACCGAAAGCCTGGAATCGTTGCCAAAATTTACTTAACAATATTATAGATGCAAAGGCCAAGGCCATTTAGATGACCAGAGTTTGTGATGATTGCGTTCATATTGCTGTCAGGGAATACTTAAGCAACATATGGTTTCATCTTGTTCTAGGCTTCCATAATATTATCATTTTTTGGACCGATGAAATTCTCTTCAGCCATACAGGTAGGAGAGATTCCAAGCTTTTAGATTTTACAAAACTCCCTAGTAGTAATATAGGAGGATAAGGTTCAATTAGAGTTTAAAAGACCGGAAGACGATTCCCAAAGGAAGTACATTCTAGGAAGTGATATGTGGTAAAGAATCCTTATAGGGGAGCATCGAATTCTCATCCCACACAATTTTACGCATTTAATTGAAGGAAGCTGAAATATATGATTGCACAATCGTTGTCATTTTCGAAAATGCACATCTAATTTCACGCGATTGTAGCATAAACCAATTTATAGCAAATAGTATTCATTTGTGATTACCGTTACTTTATAGTAATCAGCATTTTTTTAAAATTTGTTCATGCTCATACTGTGAAGTTATTAGTGTATACTTGCTAAATCCCAAAAATCGAACATTAAAATAGTGGCGCAAATGGCGGATAATTGAGAGCTCATATTAGACCTTTTCACCTCCCTCCTCCTCGTCCCTCTTCTCTTTCCCTCCCTACCCATACAATTCCCTCCTATGTGTTGAGGATTGTTTGAAAGAATGGAATATTCATTAAACGAATTAATGTATTTCCTAAAAGGTAAAGTTAATCCTCAAAAGAACAAATGAAAGGTTTAACAAGTGGACAAACGAATGACCGGATATTAAATGACCTCAAAATCGCTCCGCGATGGTGTTTAAAAAGTTTTGATCATTGAGAGTTTCTCCGTAATAGCGATTCTTCTATCATGAAATATTATATTCTCAGTTCCAATTATAGCATGTTTAATTCCTATTTATCATATATTTGCATAGTAAATAGAGGGGATTATTTGGTGGTATATAAGTGAATTGCTCTGTGATCAGATCTTTCTACTGCGTGCTTAAAGAGCGAAACCCAAATCAGCTGAACGTCCTTCAAGACATCTTATTCAGCAACTCTAGCATAGCGATATGAATTTCAACTCGAAATACAATCAAAAATATTGGCAGGCCTAATCCAGCAAACATAAAAAATAGGATATAGGAGGATCGGTGATGCAGAAAAAGGGTCAAATGAACAGTATTTACAGGTGATGAGATGGAAATTACATTTTATACAAACCACAGAAGTTCTAAAGTAACGGAATACCGAAATGTGGTTTAAAAATCATCGCCCATCCTGGCATCCTGGCAACTCTCGTAACACCGGTGCTGATGATGTACCAATTCTGCAGCAGTTCGAGTGAGATGACTGCTCGAGTTTAGGCTCAGGTCTGTCTGTTCGATCGTTTATAAAAACTAAATATGTGTTGCTCATTTCAGAGAAGAACCACCACCGTTACCAAAGAAAATCCGTTCGTGTTGCCTGTACAAATATCCAGAATGGGTTCAGAGTATGGTCAGCACTTCTCAAACATCAACACCCGGGGGTCATACCCCACACAGTCACGTTCATCCAGTGCCCCCCTCAAGGGCTTCTTTCCCGAGCACCACTTTCACAAGTGGCCGACCGCCGCTCCTCATGAGGTTTGTGCATTTTCGATCCTTTAAAAAAAAAAGAAAAAAAAACCATTAAAATTCCATTCCACTATGAGCAGCCCTGCTGCCCTCTGAATGTGTAAAAACTTCAGTTACTTTGGAGGCTGAACAATTGCGGCCCAGAACATGATGGACAACCGCCTGTCACTGACATTATTCTACTTTTTACTCGATGTTGTAGATTTATTTTCATCGTATCATCAGGTAAATTATTGCTGTATAAGTTCACTTATGAAAGTTTCCTTCTCTTCAAAATTGCCTTATCTCTTACTGTTCAAATTTATATTAACAAATCTTATAATGCATAGCTAAAATTAATATTGTTTTTTCGCTCATTTTTTGAAGGTAAAGGTTTATCGTTGTTTTCAGGAATCATTCTTTTGCATTTTTCTATAATTTTTCAATTTGGCAACAAATGCATCTAAAAGATTTGATGTTTATAATACACATCATTATATAGGTTGACCTCCAGTACCACCATTCGTGTTGATCCATTACTTTAAAACAATTCAAAAAATTTAATGCTACTTCTATTGTGCGTCGATCCGCTTAGAGGCAAGCGAGTTTTTTGTTGACAACAATTTATTTGAGCGGTCGAATCAATTAAGATACGAAGAAATCTCTTCGTAATTTATGGGATCGGTTGGTAAGACGGATACAATCCGAGAACGCATATCGTCCAGTTCGCTTTTCCATTTTCTCTCTATCTTTGCTTATTTTTAGTTACGTTTTTAATTTTTTGTTGCAATTCTTTTATTGCTTACCTATGAAATATCACGATGAAGTTGACACTTTGCATTGTGAATCGCTTCCATAGGGATTTATGTTACGCTATGACGTTGTCAGTCATTCACGTTAGAAAAATGAGCCGATTTTTGCGTTCAGAATATTAGCCACTTTCATCATCGTCATTCGAGCAGATGCTAACCAACAAACACATCATAGATTAACTAAACTTTTTATGCGCAAACTTTCTCAATATGCTCAAGTTTTGAATTAATAGTAAAGTTTCTAGTTAATAGTAAACTTTTAAGTTAATAGCGTGAAAATTCTACATTGGCGCGATGAGTTGTTCTACTTACAAGATGCAACATATATACCTTTCTTTATTTCTTAGTATTCCTCTCCCTCGCCATCCTACATAATTTCCATCCTCTTAAATTAGCTGCATCTTTCCAGCTTTTAAGAAGTTTTAGATAGTAGAGTAGGACAATATTTATCGTTTTTGTTGATAAAGTAAAGCCCACCATGATAGTGTAAAGTATGTTTTAATAGTAGGTGGGGACAAGAGTTTTATAAAATAAACCATTTTAACATGATGCATTAACAATGGATGAGTCGAACTGATATCGACTCCTCCCTCATTAAAAGTCTCCTATGTTTAATGGTAGTTGATAAGTTTATAAACAGAGATAGGCAAATACTACCAGGTTAGATCTTTTTCTTCCCTCTTATGCTACTTTCTGGATTGCCGAAACGGTTACATGAAGTCGAAAAAATGATAACGGATGCGTTTATCTAACGTCGGATTAAGGTTTAAGGTGTGCCATTTCAGATGTGTCAAATACGTTTCGAATAAACAAATAGATGAATGATTGATTTCAACGTTATCTTTGGATTTGACCGCAAACAAAATAGGTCTGTGAGTATCCTCGGGGACACATCTCTGGATCTGCCTAAAGAACTAAGCGTCTAGCTGAGTGTGGATATTTCTTGTGCAATGAACCGCCCTTCTTTTGCAAAGGGAGCAATAGAAAGACGCTCATTCTGTGTGCATTGTGCTGTGCAGCCTTAAGGCTTGTCAGTCGAAACCATCGATGAAGAATTGTTTGTGCTCGTTGTGTATTCGAATCGATGCAAAAACCATTCCGATTAGCGAAGATGAACTTCAGTGGTATGCACTAATCTCTGATCACATCCCCTTTCAAACCATAATCGATCATCTTTCACTCTGATCCTTATCTATTGATCATCATATTGTACGCTCCGTTATCGGTATCAGTAACCATCGATGAATCATTTATTAGCAATATTTTTATTTAATGATCCTAGTTTGTGCTTCCGCATTTTTTTGATTGTATTTTGAAACGATATTCGTGATACAATTGTTCCGGTCAGGTGTACTGCTTTTCTAGTCAGGTATTATGTTAAGCAAGTTTATGATAAGCGTTAGTGAACCTCTTATCACTGTTAAACTCACTACTAACTCCTTTTTCGACTCATTTTCTCAGCACAAACAGTAATCATAAAAGTATAAAATCAGCTATTCATTGGGGAGGGAAGGGAAAAGATGAATTTTGGCCACGTAAAACCTCGATTCTCGAGGCACCACTGTAAAACCTGAGGCTGCATGAGATCGAAGTTTCATTACGCTTGAGTCAATGTTGCATAAGCTTGAAGACACTGAAAAACTATTACTTCAACACAGATCTACCATATACACTCATCTGTTTTCATCATTTTGAAACAACCAGGAAAAGGTATATCCATAGAATTTTACAGCTGGATTATCAGAAAATTCCTATCTTTAAGGCGAAAAATTTTTTATTCTCTTTTCTTTTATTTCTATAGTTTCACGCTCATTTTGATCGCTGAATACAGAATGAGTGGAAAGAATTTTTTTTAATGTGTTTGATTGCAGCATCGAAGAAGCGGCAATTGAGTATGTTTAAATCGATTTCCCCACCTCCCTAAGGATAACCGTTGCATTATATTGCAATCCGGATTGCTCACATTCAACGCTAATGCAGCTTCATTAGTTGTCAGCCTTAGAAATATTCAAATACAGTGCATCAAAAATTTTTATCTCTCTCATATTTCGAAAAAAAAGGCGGATTATAAAATGCTTATTACGTCGACTAATTGCCATATTCCTTCATAAATAATAAAAGACTCCAGAAGAGAATTGCTCCGATCATGCATGAACAAGTATGATTTAATAATACCATCAAATAACCCATATAAACATCATAATCCCTTCTAGAACAAAGTAATGTAGTATATAATTTTATGCTTAGCAGAATATATCATTGCAGTAAACGTCAACAATGAAAAAAATAATATAAAATTCTAGCGTAAAATTTCCACTTCATAACGATGAAAGAATTCTACAAATATTATTATCCTTATTACTTCAACATTATTTTTAAATAAGGATTCTGTATATACTTACATGAGTTTTTATTCATTTTGTGATGCAAATCCTTTACATATTCAACAATTTTTATTTATTCATTCTAATATATTTCAGTTTTTAAACATTTCGCTATGTTTTTGTATTTTGATTAGTGATTTTTTCTCTTGCAAGCTAAAAAAAAAAACCGCAAAAACTAAAGCGATCTGCAAAGCGTAGCTAATGATCGATTGCTCAGCGATTGTGTTTTTCTCAAGCAATCTATCTAAGCGAACATCTTGCAAAAATTTTTCTTCGCCTCATCTAAATCACCTTTCATCATCTCTTTTGTCTAGTTGTTCTATTTTCATCTCATCACTAAATTACAACAAATTCTTTTCACATTTTTAAGGATGAGTGAGGCAAATGTTATCATATCTTTGTATATTTTTCTAGATTCATTATTGTAGAACATATAAAAAATATCATTTTATCTGTTTATAAAAATATCCATTGTTTGCAAAAATCATTAAGAATAAAATTCAAATCATTCAGAATCAACTAGAAATCCTCATTTAAGCTTTTCCTATCCTTTCCCTCCCTTCAGATTATTTTGATCCTTATTCAATATCTTTCGATATCACGCTATCAAAGTGTCTTGCCAAAGTAGGTGTCCCTAGGGACCTAGAATTAAAGTATTTGTCATACAAAATATTTTTTCCACCAATTACCAGCGATGAAAACTTCAGCGATTCATTGAAGACATTCAAATTTTTTCATTGAATTTTTTCACCGAATGAAAACTTTTCGGTAGGAGTTCAATGAGTACCGACTATGCACCATTGGGCACCGTTTTTCAGCGATGAAAATATCCTTAACCTAAATATATATCCAGGGAAGTCGGGAGTTTTAGATATGTGCCCAAGCATGTCGCGGTTTTGGATACGTATCTTAAGATTTCGGGGTTTTGGCTATACATATCGGGGTATACGTCTGTGCCCAAGCATGTCGGGTTTTTGACACATTCGCAACCATGGCGGGGTTTTGAATTTTTCAAATACAGTTTTATTGTTAAGTCTGATTTCTTTTTTGAAAGCTTCTATAAAAAAAAATAAAATCAAATGTTTTATTGAGTACAATCTGCTTACGATTGGCCAAATGACTTTCTTGGATGTATATTTTAATATTAGCATTTCGTCGTATATTTAGGATAATTTACCTCTCAGGTAGGCCGCGCAAGGGCCGCAACAAGGTGGAAAGAAAAGACGCATCGAATTTTGGCAAAAGTGAGAATTGAGTTCGTTTAATTGCCTGTGCTTTTTCATCTCTCCACTTCCACTCCTTCACTCATGAGGACGGCCACTGACTTACGTCATAGTTCCATCTCCTCATGGAATAAGTTGACGCAGCTCCGTAGTCGTTAGCCCCTCTCCCCCCCCCCCCAAACCTAAAATATTCAAATTTGGTGCATCGATGCTTTATTCTTGTCTAGATCCATGCACAAATCCGTAAGTGGCAACACCGTAGTTGCATTATTCTTACTAAAAAAGCCGAAATTTCGAGGGGAGATATCGGTTAAAGGTTTATTTAAAACTCCACGTGTGGCTAAGTGTATATTGAAACAAGGTACATTGGTGTTCACGTAAACATGAGTTTTATAAGCTACCTGAAGAACGTTTCCTCAGCATTGTGTGACCAAGGTGTGTAGTAAGGCTAAGCTACTTAGCGGAATCGGTAACATTATCTATGTATTTGTGCATTGAGGTTTGCACCGACATGGGTAACCTGAGCTACAACGAGATTGCTCGTGCGCTTCAATGCTGAAATCCGACTATAACACCAACTGACGCTAATATCCTTGCTGTATGAGGCATTTTGCATTCTCAGCTGGAAGACATTTTATTTGAGTTCTACGTGATTTATGGTTAGAAATATTAGCATATGTGGGGAAAATGTTTTCTCATTGAATGAGTGAAAAATGAAAAAAAAACCGGGGGATGGTCCTTAATTTTTTCGAACTTTTGACCTAAAAAATTTACAACTCCAAAAAAAGACACTAATTTTCAAATCCTTTCTCATTAGAAAACACTTCAACAAAATTAACAAGGAGAATTGATTTGTTTATGATATTCAACATGAAAAATTTCTTTTGTAATAATGGAATTTCTTTTCGCATAGAATTTTTCAATGCGTTCCAAATTGCATAAAATAAGATGACTATAAAAAATTGAGTGCAAATCTTCGAATAGAAATCTTGAATTTTTATTTAACTTTCATTTCACATATGTTTTTTTTTCAATGGATTGAATTTTTTTAAACTAAAATATTGTCTTATTCATAAAATTTGCATTTATAAATCAATTTTATAGAGGAAATAAATTTTCTATTCAAATGAGTTAAAGTGGAAATTTATGCAACGTGTAAAATCAAATGAAATCTTGACGAAGATAAATTCAACGTTTCACTTCAGTGAATTGCATCATAAATTCACAAACGATGTTTCTGTCGTTTTTTTTCGCGGAACATATGACTCAATTGTCTGCAAAAATCTTTGCAGATGTTATCTTAATAACTATAGATTTATTGATCGGACTTGTTGCTAGATTTAATATTATTGGTGAAGGAATTTTTGGGATTTATTTACAGCACGAATTGATATTCTTCGAAATGAATCAATAAAAATAATTAACAAAGCTTGTAATTAATAATTTTTCCTACTCCTTGAAATTGAAAGTAATTTTAGTAGTAATTTTGAAGTAATTAATAGACCAATAAAAAATAAAAATTTATAATTTTAAATTGAAATTGCGCCTTATTATTGATGGCATCTATGTTTACCTCATAAGCTACTAGTAATAGTAAGAATTTATTAACTGCTCAATGCATCCGTTGGATGTTATGGAGAAGAAAAGTCAATATTGCTAGGCTGTATTACTGCATCATTGTATATAAAGATAACAAATTGCAATGAGGATTGTTTTATTTGCCCATTTTACTTTATTTCATCATGTCTTTTTCGCTATTATAAGCGGTCATTTCAAATATATATAAGTAGTCACATTTGTTGTTCGCAAGGATTTATATGTTTCAGTGATAATATATGCTTAGCAAGTTGCTATCAACTGGTTGCTTTTTATGTGGCACGTTCATTACGGGTTACGTCCAAGGCTAGTGAATTCAACTGCATGCCCAGTCAAATGATCTATAAAAAATGGATTAATAGTAATAGTAATAATAGTAACCATAATAATAATTACTATTATTATAGTAAATAATAATAAAAATAGCAATAAAATAATGAACAACCATAAATAACAACTGATAATAAAATACGAATTATAACAATGGCTACTATTATTATTAGTAGTAATGCTACCTTAAATAATTTTATCACTATAAATATCAGTAACAATTATGATGTAAAAGATTTGTACTCTAAGCTCTAGAAATGGTAAGCCTGCCTAATTTTCCATAATGGTTTTCCTATATGTCCATTTCAATAGGCTCATTTACCACACATTCCGGTATTCACTACAAAATCCATCAACAAAATCATCAATAAAATCAAACAAATTGTTTCATTATGGATATTTTCTCTCCTTGTATGTAATTTTCTTTCCCCATAAAATGGACCCATAAGTTCTAATATCTAACGTTAGTTTTTGGATATCATACTCCGACTACAGGTGGACTGAGATCACTCGATTTATGTACTTAGATGAAATTTGAGCAATAAAAAATATTACACCTTTGAGATGTTAACGTGTTGTTTGAGAAGATTTTTATGAAGCAGAAAAAATCAAAAAAAAAATTCCTTATGATATAATATAATATAAAAATAAATTTTCACAAGTTTAGTATTTATTTTCAGTATGAGGGAAGCTCAATTACCAATTCACGGATCAAGCAGCAGCTCAACAACACCACCTCTACTAAATTCGATACCGAGTCAACTCGATCCGGGTATGTGCTCTTAATAATCGCATAATGAATCTATTTATCCACGTTCTATATCCACTCCCACTAACGAACAGATCATCGCATAGTCGAGCAGATCGTCTTGTTGCAACTTACTTACAATAGTGACGATTTGTTGCTATCTCAAATAAATCGATGACCTATATTTTTTAATTTATGAAATGCCCATTCCTTGACTACACTTACTGTCTTTGCAAAATTACACTTGGGAAATGCTTTCTCCTTCATTTCTCGACGTTTTAGGCAACCGACGTAGCTGGCCAAAAAAAGGCTGCTTCCGTGAATATAATACCGATTGCCTTCAGGGAAGGATAACCTCTCTTTGCATTGGGCATAATAGTAAAGTAAATGATATACAACTTAAATTGAAGGTAACTGACCAGATCGGAATATCTGGCGTTGTCCAAATTGAAAGCACTTAAGATGTTGGCTCGAACTGGATCTCTAGAAGCTCGACTTCCTAGAGAATCCCACTGAGACCAGCTATTTCGGAGGTTTTGTTTTTCAGAGTACCTTGAAAGATTGCTGTAGATAAAGACAATGAGAGGTACCTGCAGTGATGTCCAGTCATCGATGTGGGAAAGTAGGTATACTCTTAAAGCGGTGAGAAGTCGCTTCATGAAATAATAATCAATGTGCATAAGTAAAGCCAACAAAACCCTCGTAAATATCCATCGATTGCCAGTGAAAATATTTGTGATTGTAGCGCCATGAATGAATAGACGCTATATTAGCGTCTCTCTCTCGCTTTATCCATCGTGCTTTCTCAATGCTCCGGTGTAAACTTATTTAAATATTAAGTTTTAATTGAGTTCTCACGAGAATATATTTATTTGTTGATGCTTATTCACTTTTAATTCTTTTTGAAACTTCAAAATTGAAGTTATTTACATATATTTCCTTCCGCTGTCTTTCCCTCGCCACTCCTTTCTTTCTTTCCGTTTACAATGAAGACGCCATTGTTTAGAATTGAAATGCCTGATCGTTCTCTTTATGAATGTGCAAGAATCACTCACCATAATGCTGCACATAATATGCAACTGCTATCATTTTGAAAGTGTTATAGGTACTGTGACTTATAGAAACATCGTCGTTTTATACCGTTAGGCAGGAATATTGAGTTTGATAACTTTTTTTTTCAAAGGGTGGGAAGTGGGGAAATATTTCTTCAGGTCGTCTTCTAGACGAGACGCGGATTGAGCGCTCTCATGGTTCATCATCGAATGGTAGACAAAGAGGTAGTGGGGGAGGATCATCGCTTCTGAAGCAAGCGATTGCCAATCGGATGAATCCAGAGATGGCAGCTCGTCGTGAATCAAAAGAATCCAAGAATATCCCTCCATCACCACTCGCCAAAACGAATGTTATCGAGAGTGCAATGCTGGAAAACGCTGGCGACGATAAGGCCAGCTGTGGTGGATTTACGGCATCAAGCATAGAAAGTGTTAAGCCGAAGAAGGAAATGAAGAATATGGGTGCAGATGGAAATGATATCATGAGCAAGTCAATACTGACAAATCCGGCATGGTATAGAGACGATGATGGTCGAACCGGGTTTAAACCCAAAGAGTGGGAGGGCCTTAAAGGAGAGCAGCGTAGCCAGGTTAAAGACTTGTCAAAGCAAAGCGTTAATCGCCGATCGGAGGATAAACAATCGTCCAACAAAATGCAGCTGAATGACATCTTGAAATCAGTTCCACCTGAACGGCATAGAGATCCCGCAATCAGCAAATCTCCAGGTCAACCCAAAGTGGGAAATGCTTCGCAGCAGGATGATATTGCTAGTAGAGACCAACGAGTCTCAACTGAAATGGAACGAGTCGTACGACCTGGTTTTTCCGAAAAAACCAAACTTAGTGCGATTGGAAGGGGAGGTAGATTGGCAAAAACGCAAAAAGAACAACTGAGAAGGCGGTATGCCATAGACGATGCGACAAGTAGAAGCGAAGATCAGATAAAATCGCGACAAGAAGGGACAGTCTCGCCGGAAGGCGCAATTGCATCGAGTGGCTTGCAGAAACAAATTCAACGTGAACAACCATCCGAAAGCGACGTCAAATCTTTCGACTCCATCCGCCCATTACCTCCAAAACCGACGAGGCTTAACAGCGTGGCTGATGAAGCATTATGTACGACTGCAACCAGCACAAATATTGGCCAACAAGAAACAGCAGACAATAATGTAAGACCTCAGACAAAGTTAACTTGCAAGCAAGATAGAACTACGAAGGCGGCTCCATTTATAACAACTGGTGAAGCCAGATCGGAGCAGAGTTCGACTTCAGACAGCTCTGTCCCGAACCAAAGTATGTCACCGGATGTTAACGGTGTTCTATCGAAGAGAGGTGCCTTCAAAGATCAAACGTGCTCCCCGTCTTCTCTTAGACCCGAATTTGGCGATCGACGTGATTCCTCACTAAGCGAATCAAGCCGACTTTCCGGTTTTTCACATAAAAGTGTCACTTTTTCGGATCGAGTTGAAGTGGCCGAGATTGAAGGACGTGAAAAAAGGAAAGCTATTTCGAATTATAAAAAATACATAGAGGATGATGACGAAACAAGTGAAGAAGAGGAGGCATCCTTCACTAGGCCACGCATATCGCCGAGAAGACAATTAAGAAGCAAGCAGGTGAAAGGAAACACTGAAGAATTCGTTGGAGAGCAGGATACCTATGCAAATACTATGAGCAGGGATAGTATAAAATATGATCATATTCATAAGGACGAAGATAACGGAGGAAAATTGGCGGGAGACCTTATTGAAGAAAGAAACCCCAAGGGAGTCAGTTTAACTCCTGGAGACGCCAGATTATCAGCGACCCAAGGAAGATCCTATAAAAAGCCAATATATGGTCCATCATCACCTCTTACAAGTTCCTCAACCTCAGATACTTCACCTATCGAAGAGAACGCTCTCGATTCTTATTACTTTCAAACAACAAATCCCAAATATAATCACGAAGAGGATTTAATGCATACAGCAATTTATAGTGATTCACAACGTACTCTTTATGAGGGAGATATTTACGGACCTGATCGTGTACAATATTTCAACGAAGAGGAATACAATTCTCTCGAAAATCTACCGACAAGTGTTCGTCAAGCTATCATAGATGAGCATATACAACAACTACAAAACGAAAATTATATAGATGATCATTGGATACCACTTCTTGGATCTATGTCACGACTTCATAATACTTCATCACAGTCCTCTTCGACAGCCTCATTTCCGGTGATACCAAGATCAGCTAGCGGTTATTTCGATATACCACCGGAAAATATCCCTTCGGATGATCACAAAAAAAGTACGGAAAAATTCGAATCCGAAGCGAATATGGATCAACTTCAATCATCTTACTATGAAAATGTACCGTTCAGTGGGCAGTCAGATAGTCGAGAACGTTCACTTACCCCAATTGCATTGATTACAGATGACTCAAGCAGTAGGATGACAACACATGGATTAATATCCACTAGACAGATGGAGAAGAAACGATGTGGTAGTATTGAAGGTAGCAATGATTCAACGATAGTTGAAGAACCTGCAGCAACTCATGCTCAAATTAGTATGATGAAGGAACCTTTAAGTATCTCTGATAGGAGAAAAAGTTCACCGACTTCGGAACCTGATCTTCATGCCCACACTTCGAATGAAGAACCATCATTACCATCGATAACAATAAAGCATCAAGATGGTTCTCTTTATGAAATGTCATCTGTTAAAAAAGAAGGAAATCGATGTGTTGAGAAATATGCTTGTTCGGATGCATCACGAATCGACTTTGCTTCAAGCTCTTCACAGGACTTTATTCCATCACAAGAGACTGCCTTGGCCGCATCTCAAGATTCAATTCGAGGTCAAAAAGAATTCTTCAATCTATATCAACCTTCAAATGAACAACACCAATCTCATATCTCACAGCATGATGATGGTAAATTTGATGCGAACCTTTCGAAAGAAGAGCGTCTACGACTTCAATTTATTTCTCGATTCGGTGGTATACAAGCTCCAATTGAGCGAATGGAATCAGATGGTGAGGAATACCCAACTGATCCAAATCATCGAAAATCCAGTTATGATAGTATGGCATCGTCGAATTCGAGAGAATCTGTAGTAAGTGCTGCATCAATTCGTGCGGAAATCCTATTAAGGCGTAATTTCAACTATTGAGCTAATAAGTTGAATTCCTTTCTGATCGTATTATTCGATACGTGGATCTGCTAACGAAACATTCGCAACGACAAAAAATCGAAATAACTTCTGTGAAGCAAGCAAGAAATGTAACGATTCATAAGGCAAGCGTTGATTTTGCATAATTATTTATATAACATTTTATTGTATTCGTTTATTTAAATATGTAATTGTAAGCTGTTTGAATGATAACTTTTTGACAATAAACAGATTTTTCCATATTGGTGTTTAGTTGCATCTCAAATCGACACTGGATTATCATTAACACAGCTTGCAATTGATAATGATACAGTAGTCTACGTAATAATATTTAGCCTAGTAACGCTGGAATAAACCATAAAATATTTTGCTTTTATTCTATTTTTTATATTATTTTTCATAAAAAATCAAGTAATGGATTCTATTCTTAAATTACTCTCGAAAAATTGAATCACTAGATTTTCCCACTTCATTGAAATCAGTGATTCATTTTAGGATCTATATAATCTTTCCATTCACATATGGTAATTGAGCTCTTGCTAGAATTGCTATCTTCTAAATCGCTGAAATATGAAACAGTTATAAGTTCCCATTTGTATCCTACAATTATATATTCACAATTCCCATAGAAAACAACCCGTTTAAATACTTTGTTGGAAATGTTTCATAGCTCAAACCATTTTTATTACTGAAATTAATAATTGAAGAGAGGCACCAACGATGACTCGGAAAAACAAAAAATAGAATATTTCAGGTCAACTCAACCAATGATGAAACGTATTTTGTCGGAGCTATCGGTAGCAGATCTCACCTCAACGGCACTTACAGGACCATTGTGGGCCGGAGCCGAAAGAGCGTCTCCAAACGACCATTCAACAAGCATCTCATCCAGTGAACATTCCCATCGCTGAACGATGTCCCAATCCACTTCATTCTTTAACTCGCCTCCTAGAAATTCGATTATTCAACGAAATATTGAACTGAGAACATATGTGTTAAACTGAATCATGAATAAAATATATAAGAAAAAGTTGAATGATAAGTGGAAGCCTCTCAAATCCTTGTTTGGGACACAACCAACATTAACTACTACGTATTATATATCACATAACACAAACTATTACATATTATATATATTGCATAGACAAATGCGCACATACACACAAAACCTAAGTCAAACCATCAAGCCAAAGCCAAAGCCAAAGCCTAAGCCTAAGCCT
>QEWY01004039.1:0-22202 GCA_006503575.1 Baylisascaris schroederi
AACCGAATAAAGGACCCTATTTTATCATGTGCAACTTCATTTCAGTTTCAGTAGTTTACATTTTCAGGAGTAACATTGGTGGTTGTGTTGTGCGGATAGGCACTGACGACGCCTCCAAAATTTGAGAGCTGAAATCTACCAATGTTGCTATGAATTCGTCCACCTTTCATGCGTGAAACTTGGGTCTATCCATTTTGAACGTAGCCCTGCTATGACCTGGCACCTTGAGAAAAAAATAAACATCCGTAAGCAATGAAAAAAATGGCGAAAAGTAGATGCCTACAGGCTGAAGCTTTATACTAAAAGTCAACGCGACGAAAAGTATCATTACTGAGAATTTGTAGGATTATGAGCGATATTTCATCCACGATCACAATAAATCGGTTTCCGGCTGCAAGGTTACCTTCTATTCTCTAAAAATCCGCTCCATTACTTAAAATCTCTTCCGGAAATCTACAAAATCTTGCTCCCATCCTGTATGGTCTGAAGTTCTTTTCATGGCCTGATCATGGCTGGACTACAGACTATTAAAAACGAGATTGAGCAAGTCCAGTTTGCTGAACGGATGTTTTTGCTTGTTTCACTTCTATTGTCACGGTCATGTTCATTGTTTTCTACAGAAGAAATGAAGAGAGCTTAACTAAAGAGGAGTTGAAAACAGCGATATTAATTGACGAGACGACTCCTCGATCGTATATTTGGGATAACGATAAGGAATTGTTTACTGCGGCCGACTTTCAAATAAACGAGATCGGATTTTGAAAAGCAAAATGCGATACCATGTTGACGAATGCTTTCCATTTTTGCATTATTTTACGAGTAAAGCTTATTTGTTTGAACACATCGATATAAAGGTCTCAGTGATATTCTTCTATACGCAATAACGATCAGAAAGGAAGGCAATTTATGCGAAATATAAGCGATGTTTCACTCATATGTGGTTGGTTGAAAGAAAGGAGCGAACAAGGAAGTGAAAAGGATTAAAAAAAACATGCTAGAGAAGTAGGCACAATTTTTGTCGTTGGAAATTTCCCCACTTAGGTAAGCAATTACATGAATCATAAACAAAATTTTGCATCATAATTGCACGTTTTAAAGCGGCTGATCGCCCACATAATCCTCCAAAGCGCTTACTTCCGGCCACTAACTCTTGTAAAAAGGAACTTCTGCAAAAGAGTTTTAGTCAAGTTTAATTACTTAAAGCATATTTCAAGATTGTTATTCACCATCAGTAATGCTATTGAGGTCGCGATTGCTCGGCTTGTAAATGGTAGTTGAGAAGGACGCGCCGAAATATCATCTTATCCCAAGATCAGCAAATGGCAAGGAGAGATTTTCTTCAAATTTTTCTTTCCCACTCTTTACCTTCGAGAAGAAATTTTTTTGGGTGGATGTGCATTTCTTTTTCTGCTCATTTCAGCAGGCTATCTGAAGCTGCATTGAACGGATTTGGACTTCTCCTGAAATCTGTGGGTCTTACCGGAGACACACAGCCCACAATCACTGAGGATAGGAGCAGTTAATCGCCACGATAGACGTACTGGAAATTGTGAGCAAGCCTTGCGAAATAAGCTTTCTTTTTTCATCGTATCAGTCAAAACGTCGCCCAGTCTGTGTCATTTTCATTCGCCTGGATATTTGTGCGTCGGCATCGTCAATAAGAAATGACGTAGAAAGCGCTGGAACAACGGGAAGAGGATATCCAGCTCCTCGGCTCACCAACTTGGCACAGGCCACAGAGAAGAGATTGTGTGCGGTGCATCCATTTGGGACGTTTACGTGAATTGGGCAGAACCTCTCGTCTCCCGCGTTAATGAAAAGGCCTGCTTCGTGAACGACGAGTTCTGAGGCCTAGCAATGAGAAGTCAAAGAGCTCCTCCTTACCTACTACTGCTGTTCCTCCATTGATGGCTCTTTTGACCTTGAATTCCTGCATCCTTATTCCACATGTGCTTTTCGTTCTTCTTCTTTGCATCATTCAACATTTCGCATTTTATGAGCATTTGCCCTTTGAAATCAAGTTTTAATGCATGTGTTATTGCGGCTCATAAGCGCTGTCCAGGGACCAATGTAACGACGGAAAGAAATTCTGTCCGAAACTTCCGACTTCAGAGACATCCGAACTTTAGGATGGCCAAATTTGACGGTCTCTGCGTATTGCTTAAAGAATCTGGAATTTCGCGGATCCTCTGGAAGCGTTCGGTAACTCCCACTTCAGAGCTGTCCCTATTTCTATATCCCAAATGTCTGCAGGGTTGTTCCAGCAGCGCGAATAGTTCTCCCCTCCGCGCAATTTTGAGGGCCTTAAACAGAGATCGTATGCGTGCATTTGCATCATTTTCAGTTTTTTAGGATCTCTTTTGAAGGCGACTGAATAGGCATGGAGTTCGACATTTGGAGCCGAATCATTCTATGACATAATATTCGTTGGTGAATAACGTAATTGCTGACTCGTTGCTGCCGAATAGGCAAGCAGACGCACATATATTGCACACATCATAGGTATGGTGCCTTGATAGTGCGCCTTATATGAAGCCTGCGGAAACCGCGGCGCTCATATAATTTCGGTATAGAGAGCGATGGAGCAATAAAATGCAAAACTGTTCTACGGGATGCAGCGAGCAACACGTTCTGTCTTCTTGAGAACATTTCGCCATCAAGTGCTCTTTGTCAGGAGGTCAGTTCCGCTTTTCTGTTTCTGTTTTATTTCTGAGATGATGTTCCGAATCCCTTGGTGAGCTGGATCTTACTTGGAATGTGCATATAGTTGTGGTTTTTTTGCGTTGTTCTTGGGAGTACAAATAAGCATGCGCGATATCACAGGCTCACTGATTTATTAGCCTGCTGGTGCGAGGACGGGTGCGTTTTTGTGGGCGTAACACACATTGCGTAAGTGGCCCAGTATTCAAAAGGCGGTGCAAACTCTCCATTCACCGCCTCCGCTCCCTGCGTTACTCTTCTTTAACACAAAGCAGGTCAATACAGACACCAGTAGCAATGAAAGTTAAATGTGTATGTTGCCTGGGAGTACTGTTTTGTCTTGCCATTCGAAGCGACGTTATGTTTGAACGCGGAAGCGTCATCAGGTGACTTTGCTAGCGTTGTCGTCATATTAATATGAGAGCCTCAGAGGAAATTACTTATAATAGCAATGAGGTCGTAGCGTCTCACGTTTCGTCCCGTTCTATAAAAACAGCAAACTTTCTTATAGCTGAATATAGTGGAAATACCTCACAAATCTATGTATCTTAGGAATCCGATCCTAGTCAGCAAAGGCTGCAAACCGGTGGACTTGCAGGTTCTTCGCTGATTCCTTCACTTATTTCAAAAACCTGGTTCCATACGTTGAGGTCGATGTAGTTCTCTATGACAGAGGTGGTTTCTGAATGTAGGGCCATGTTTACTGAATAAACGAAAGCTGTAAAACATTACCCTCACTTTCAAGCCATTGATGCTCTTTATGAGCTCGCAAAAGCATTGTGTGCTAACAAGAACCTTTTCAAAAAAAAAAATCGTGCAACTCCACGAATCCTTCATTGTTTCCCTGCATTTTTTTCTCTCGCGATATGGGAATGTTCATTTCACACGTCAGTAATACGCAGGACGAGAAAAGAAAAGTAAGAAAGCAAACGATGACAAAACAAAAAAGGAGTCCCCTGCCGAAAATATGGTATTTTCTCCATAAGTATATCGAACTGGTGTGCTCTTCTGTGGATCCGATCGTTCAGCACCTTACGATCACCTTCATCACGTACAGTTAACCTCCTTTCATTTCACAACGCAGTTCACTATTGACAAATTCCCGCTCTACCTCACAACCCATTGTTGACCGCCGCACGCCGAACTCCGTGATGTACTCTTCCCCACCTACATTTAGCCGTAGTGTCCACTCAACACTCCGCATTCCTCCCGACATCACAGTGTACTGTCCAGCGCCACAAGATAATCTCCCAATTTACGCATAGCTAGCATTCCGTGGCTTAGCCAGCCGTGCTACGCGACATCAGGCAACCCGAAGAAACTCCATAATGCAGCTGTCTTACCCAGCAGTCCAGATTTTCAAGCATAAAGACAAACATGTGCCATCGAGCCCGCCTGTATGAATCGTGAACACTAACTTTCCCTTACTCAGGCGGAACGCACTAATTACTGAAACGCAGTAGGAGCCTCGAGGTAATTTTCATTTGTCAAAGCATTCCACTTGTTGATGTCTTCAGGAAAGTCGGTAAATTCGTCGATGGGTTCTTTGCCCTTATCACTTTAAAAAATTTGTTGGTGAAGTTTTCCTCTCGAACTTCAATAGGTGTGCACAGCTATTCGCTATGTTCACTTGTCACGAGCGCATCAACGTACCGAAACGTAATCAAACAAAAATACCACAGATGTGATGGAACCGCAGCCGGCTTATCGACAATCGTTCAGCACCTTACGATCACCTTCATCACGTACAGTTAACCTCCTTTCATTTCACAACGCAGTTCACTATTGACAAATTCCCGCTCTACCTCACAACCCATTGTTGACCGCCGCACGCCGAACTCCGTGATGTACTCTTCCCCACCTACATTTAGCCGTAGTGTCCACTCAACACTCCGCATTCCTCCCGACATCACAGTGTACTGTCCAGCGCCACAAGATAATCTCCCAATTTACGCATAGCTAGCATTCCGTGGCTTAGCCAGCCGTGCTACGCGACATCAGGCAACCCGAAGAAACTCCATAATGCAGCTGTCTTACCCAGCAGTCCAGATTTTCAAGCATAAAGACAAACATGTGCCATCGAGCCCGCCTGTATGAATCGTGAACACTAACTTTCCCTTACTCAGGCGGAACGCACTAATTACTGAAACGCAGTAGGAGCCTCGAGGTAATTTTCATTTGTCAAAGCATTCCACTTGTTGATGTCTTCAGGAAAGTCGGTAAATTCGTCGATGGGTTCTTTGCCCTTATCACTTTAAAAAATTTGTTGGTGAAGTTTTCCTCTCGAACTTCAATAGGTGTGCACAGCTATTCGCTATGTTCACTTGTCACGAGCGCATCAACGTACCGAAACGTAATCAAACAAAAATACCACAGATGTGATGGAACCGCAGCCGGCTTATCGACCCATCATAACGCACAGATATTAATTGTGGCACACTTCACTGTCGATGCGACAAGTGATGCACACGTGATGAAAACGACGGGCCAGTTTTTTGCTGAGAGCTCACTCGATGCAACATTGTAAGACATCCTCAAATTTAGACAAAATCATTCGTACACTCTTAAGGTGTGGCAGCATTGACGCTTCGAGGTTCTCTTATCTGTGTTATATTTGCAATTTCTACTAGTGCTCTAGATGAAGGGAAACTGAATACTGAATCATCTTCAAATATAGTGCAATAATCCCAGATTTCCAATTTTCGTCTTCTATGCGCTCTTTTGTTGAAAATTCGGGGGGAAGCATGCTAGTGATCGCGTTGATAACGCCGTTGCTTTTGATAATGCATGGAACAGCTCAATCGACAGTGGCGAATATTCGCAAGCGTCAGTCTATGAAGGCCTACCAACAACTACTTCAGCAAACTAAGGAATACAAACGTTAGTCACTATTCATATTTTATTATTAGGCCAACATCACATTTCTGACCGCAAGTATTCCACAATGAAAAGGCAGTTTTACGAATAACTGTTGTATTTATCATAAAACAAGTCACCTCTGAATAAGGAAGTCATGCAGAAGCCTCGGATAGTGCCCAAAGGAAGCGTTGTATGGAAAAAAAGAAAAATGAAACATGCATCGACTGATCGTGCGAGCAGGTGAGTAGGGTTTCTCAAGGAATCGGGCAGATGGAAAATAAGCGAAATCACAAAGGAAGTTTGAAAACAATTACTTGTCACTAATGCGAGAGTGTCGTTCCACAAGAGTCAGAAGATACCGCACGTCTTAAGCGCCATTACCACATAACGCAAAAAAATACTGAATGCGTATAGCGGGGAAGGTTGATACGACAGCTCTGATACATCAGTCTTGAGCTGTCGATCGGCGTTCGTTCTTTTGTACTGATGCTGAAGGACTCTGAAATTCGTATGGCTGCGCTTGACTCTTCTTCTTTATTGACAGACCCTTCGTTCTGCAGTGATGCGATTTTCATTCTGCATGAATATTTGCAGAAATGTGTTCCATTATCGAAAAAATAAACTAGAAAGGAACAATCCCACTTGCCTCGAAGCAATTTAGCAAACAATTTTTTCTCAGTATTTTGCAGACAATGTCTGTCCGACAAACCAGATGTATCCCACTTCCGCATTTGGAACTGTTCATAAAGCAGCTTGAGTTTTGATCCTTCCCATCGAAAGCTATAAACTTTTGTTGACTTGGCTGAAACTGAATGGATGGACATGTCAAAGTGATTGTCAAAGTGGTTGAACAATAATGGTTGGTCAAAGTCGTTATTTCTGCCTTCTGTTGCGTTCGATATAACGTCACGTACGGACCCAGGGGCTGCCCTGAAGTATCGAATAGTCAGTCTTAAGAGATCTTCAATGATGCGAAAAACTAACTCATCGAATTAGTATCTTCAACTGAATGAAACATTTATGAAGCGAACAGTTTAGGTTGCAGCACAATGAAGCAAAAATAATGAGTAATGATGTTGTTGCAGGGTTTCTTCCGCCTGCATACGCCGAATTCTCGAGTAGGGTAGTTTTCAAGCTATATTCATTAGGTGCTGGAATGATGCTTGCTGGAATAACGCATGCTGAAGCGCAGACGATAAGCCTATGTTGAAAGTGTATTATTTTCTTGCAATACCCGAGTACCTTGCAACGATCCAAGCATTCACACCGGATGCGAGACATAGTCGTCAATAAGGAGGGGAACGGCGAAGACACATCAGCGAATTTGAATTTGAATTTCGCAGATTATAGTTGAAAATTTGCTCCATTGAAAGGGGAATAGATGATAGGTGGATAGACGTCGCGACGGTGTTGGCTTTTTCTCGGCACTTGATAGATTTGAAGACTGTGGCAGTAAGCGACCTTGAGGATGCTGGTCCAGCCGAATAACTACATTCGCACGTTCCCTTATCCGGTCCAATCCAACCGTAGCAAATGGACGCAGATAGTTGAAAAGGGAAGAACTAAACTAGCTCTACAGTATAATATATCGGCTATAACTCAGTGGTACCCACCAAATATTACCTTATGTCTCTTCTGTGTCGTTCGGCTACAACAGCTACAACGGGGGTCGGCGCACTTAGCCAAAAAGAGACGGAGAGAGACCGCGCGCGTCTTCAGCGAGACGGAGAGAGACCGCGCGCGTCTTCTGCGGGCGACGCGGCACCGGTCACTCTGAAATAAATCGTCGCAATAAATGTGAAAATATACAGTAAGGAAATGAGATTCGAACAACGAATTTCGACACATTCGAAAGAGCATTAAAAGCGCTGTCAGAATCAAAAATAATCTCGGACAAAAACAAGAACTTTTCTATTAGATCGATTTTTTATATGTAGGGCAATTGAGAAAAATTGCATAGTCATNAACACCGAAACTCTGAGCATCTTTCCCTGAACTCGAGGTGGCCATGATCTCAGAGTATGAATAAACACTCAGGCCATCCGAGTTTTGAAGCTATAAACTGAATACCTCAAAGCCGCAGTATCTGAGTTTACGACCGTTGGAAACATGGTTCGTTTTTGTGTTCTTTAATGACAGCTACGACCATTGGATCGAGTCGAGTATTCACGGCCACATGATTTATAAGACCAAAGTGAGAAAAATGTCATCTTTGTGGAGGCTGAGTATTATAGCTTCAAAGTGCACTCGCAGACATAAGAAGGAGTAGCGCAGCGAGTGATAACTGTCTCCACTAGTCTCCTTCTCGGGTATAACGGACTGATGTAAACGTATCTTCGAACTTTTGTTCCAGTCTGACACTCTTATAACCATTAGAAACTTAAGGCTATGAAAGTGGCTGATTGTGAGGCTTCGCATTTGACGTATTGTGTGGTGAGCTTTCGATTCACAAATGAATGCAGGTTCTTCGAGTCGCAATTCAAGCCTCCGCACTTGAAACACTTCAATCGCCGCCATTGGAAGTTTCACACTCACTGTCCTACATTCTAGGACTCTCACGCCCGTCTTTTTTCTGCGGCACTACGGCTTCATGCATCAATTGTGCACCCGCTGTATCTGTACTGAACGAGAAATGCTTGGTTTCTTCGAAATTAGGTAAGGCACTTACGTTCAGCAATTGCAACGGTGAAGCGGGAGCAGCTCGATAGGGCAGCAGACGGGCGGTATAAGGGCGAGTAGAGGAAGCGAAGCGAGAGAAGAGCGAAGCCCGAAGCGAAGTCGATTTGCCGTTAATTGTACGAAGACCATTTAGTGGTCTCTAGTTAGCACGCCAATGACGGAATTGAGCTCCGGCTGCTTATATCCCCTTGCTCATCTTCGCCTTCGATTTCGTTGGCGTTTTCCAATTCAGCCCCTTTCCCTTTATTTCGCCTCCTTTTTTGAGTCCTAGTTCCCTTGAGCTTTGCTTCGTTTCTGGTGCAGGTGCACCAGCTGTCCATTTTAGCTGGCGCCGCTTTTTGCCCTTTGCTATTCAATCGTCCTTTGCTATTCAACGGCCCTTCGCTATTCAACGGCGCCAGCGAGTCACCATGACGGCATTCGTGATCGCGCATGTACTCACGATTCGCGACACTCCCGCAGCCTTGAAAATTTGCAGGAGACATCCAGATCGGTTTAAAGCTGTGCATCCCCGTCGGAACTTCTATCTCTTCAGGTGCTGCTCCAGCCGCTTTTCTTTTCTTCTGTCGATATCTTACAAGGCAGCATCCCGTCAGGTAGAGGACGTACTGTCGGCCGAATAATGCCACCGTGGCGCATGCGACTATTACTCCCGCCGCGATCGCCGCAACTATGATTCACCGCCATTGCGAGGCGATGTCCTCGAGCTCCTTCGCGATCAGTTGCTTCGAGACGTATGCCACTGAGCTCCAGTGTCTGTCGCATCTCCCAACATTGCGATGGAGTGACACTGTGGACTATTGTCTCATCAGGGGTGAGAGCCAAACCCCATCGAAAAAAGCACTTGGTGCAGACAGTACGCGTTATTTTTGTGCAGAAAGTTGCATTCGCCGAAACGAACACCCTGTTCAGTACCTCCACGGTTTGCGGAGGGCCGTGTGTTTCCTCGCGGACGTCCACACAGTTTAATTTATCGGGCACCTTCATATACAGGCCGTGGTCACGTTTGACGCATATGTGAAATAGTGGTTTCGCCGGCGCGCTGCTTGCCAATACGAAGGTTGCGAGAAGTACGACCAGTACTGCGGACAACGTGTGTGAGTACAATCTTCTGGGGGTTTTACCCCCGATTCGATTCCCTTCAGCTTCCTCAGTTTCCTCTTCCTGCAGGTTTTCGTCTGCAGGGTGTCCCACGAATTCTTCCACGTGTGGCGCTACTTGCGTTTCCTTTTCTTCCTCCGATACTTCGAGGGGGTGGAGGATGTTCACTGGTCTCTTTAGCACATGACCGTTTGGCATTCTGACATCAACCGTTTTGAGTTCCCCGTCACTGTCCTTGTGCACCTTTTCAACTTTGCCTAGCTTCCATTCTACTCTGGGCAGACCATCCTCGACGACTATGACGACTTCATGTTCTCGTGGTGCACGATCCGTAACTCGGCAGGGCTGCTGATTTTCCCTGCGGTACCCTTCTCGGAGGCTCAATAAGTACTCTTGCGTCCATACTTTCCAGAAACGGTCCAAGCTGCTGGCTGTTGCCTCCCAAAGCCTTAGCAGCTTTCCGCCATTGCTTTCTGTGTAGTCTAGGTCTTTGTCGTTGTCGAAGCTTGGTTCTCGTTCTGCTATGATCGCCCACGGTCGGAGGAAGTCGATTGGTGTTAGGATCTCTCCGATGGTTGAGTCTACGCAGGTGAGTGGTCGGCTATTCACTATAGCTTCACATTCAATCGCTAGCGTTTTGTATTCCTCCTCGTTCAACAGCCTTCTGCCGACTGCTTTGCGGAAAGCTGTTTTAGTTAGACCTATAAGCCGTTCATATACACCTACTTGCCAGGGTGCGAAAGGCGTGATGAATCGCCAGGTGATAGATATGGCAACAGCGTTCTGCATGACCTGCTTGACCATCTGGAACTGAGGTGCGTTGTCCAGTATTATACTGGTAGGGTAACCGTTCATGGCAATGAACTGTCTCAAGACGTGTAGGAACTGTTCTGCTGACAGGTTGTTTGCTGTTTCCAAGTGGATGGCTCGAGTGCACAGGCAGGTAAAGAGGGCTATCCATCGTTTGCAGAGGCCTCCAGAGTCGCGCACTGTTATAGAGGAATCCAGTAGCGTTCTCTGACGCTGGCCAACGTCTGTGACACTCCAGCATGCCCCGATTCCTTGTGTCGGGCTAAGATGATGAGTTTAGTGAGGGCCGATGACTTCGGGAGAAGGACTGGGTGAATCGTCTCTTCCGGTAGCGCTGCGTGCTGTAGTCTTCCTTGGCATCTCAAAACTCCTTGCTCATCCTGATAAAGCTCGATGTTGCCGGTGTTCCGCTCGAATTCCTCGCCTACCTTAGCTTGCTCTTGTGAGATGAGGATAACCTCTGCCCACTCCAGTTCGCTCGCTGTGGCGGGTCCCTCCAGTTTCACCACTTCCCAGAACTGCCGCTGCAGGTGGATTTGGGCGTTTCTCAGCATGCGCTTGATGGCTCGAAGCACTTGTATTGTTATTCGTCTAAATTTGTTGAAGCAGCTGGACCTCTTGCATTCAATAATGCCGGTCGGCATGGCGGTTTTGAGACGGCCACTAGCGTCACTGGGCTGTGTGGAACTGTCCATTCAGGCCAATACTCGCTTCCTTGTTGGAGAAATGAGGGTCCTTCCCAGCACTTAATGCACTGCTCGAGTTCAGGGATGGTGAGTTCGCGGGATGCTAAGTCAGCAGGATTATTGGCACTCTCAAGGTAGAGGAACTGTGCCGTGCTTCTGCGGATTTCGGCAACTCGATTGTGAAGAAAGCAATCCACGGTGGGGGTCCAAACGGCCGACTGAATATAGCTACGGCTGGATCGGAACACGATGCCATACGACCACAAATTACCATATGGAACAAGGAGTAATCAAGTTCTACGATAGCTTAAGTCGTTCACTGGGGTGCGATAAGGCTCTGGGAAAATGCGTCACAACCACGGAGACGATCCTATGGGACCCAAGCGAAGTGGCCGACCAATGCCCTTATCGAACGCTGGGAAAGATGACCGCTCAAGTATCGAACCGATTCGTCACAATCCCTTCAATGCAAGCAGTATTCGCCAGAACCAGTGATACGCATAACGATACAAGCGTCGACACAATATGCAAGCTTCGGAGAGCCGAGATGATGAAAAATGGAATCATTATAGAATTCAGTCCCGAAGAACAGCTATCTAGAAAAGGACGAAATCGTGTGCTCAGCGGGAGACCACTGTTTGTCGAGCAACTACCAGAAGATATCAATAAGAAAAGCGACGTTTCCGTGAACGCTAAATTACAGTTCTTGTGGAACAGCCTCAATGAACGAGAACAAAAAGTAATATTCGCCGCAAGTAACGCTGGGAGAAATTGATTAGAGACGGCCTATGACTTCGAATTCCTCCTCCCCCTACTCCGCCTCGTTCTGATGGAGGGAAGACTAGATAGCTTATATGAAGCAATAATACCGTCACCTATATGCTGTATTATAGGGTTTTACAGGTCGAAGTCGAACTTGGAGGACCTTGGTGGTAGGTGAGAAGCCTCCGCCACCCTCAGCAGCCCTCCAACGATACTCTCAGATTGCAAAGTTTTTTTTTTGGTGGGGGGGGGGGGGGAGCCTGGATCAAAGAACCGCATATTACGCCGTCCCTCCTCGCATATTTTTCCACCGAGGGAAGGTGGGAATGCTTAGAACACAGGAATATCAAGGGCGGGGAGTTATAGACAGGATATCGAAATCCCGCGCGTAGTGATGAACCCTTCCACCCGCAGCATTGACAGAAGAAAATGATGATTCAGAAAATATGACAACATGAGATGAGAACGGCAAAGCGTCATGAAAGATGCAGTTAGTTTTATGGACCCAGGTGGAGGCGTAAACTCCATAATAGTCATAAAGACAGATTAAGAGTGTTTGTTTGATGTGCAATAGAAAGAGAGAGAAGTGAACGTTTCAGCTGTTCAAGGAAAGCATCACATGAAAAGATTATAGTAGAATTAAAATGGTCGCTGCTGAAATCATAGGAGAAAGTGCTAATGGGAGGGTTAGGAGTGATAAGATGGCAAACCGCAACTGAGCTGTGAGGTATAGAGATAAGTATAGCACTACTTGTAAGTATAGTACTACCGACACAACAAATAAGTACTACTGAATATTCCCAGCTGATCAGGAATGTGTATTATGCGCATGTTGACAGTAATGTCTAATCACGAAAAGGATTTTCCACAAACATTAGTGCGTCGTTATCAAGGCTCGGTGATTACAGCGCAAATTTTGATTCAGTCATGCGAAGAAAGGCACATATACTTTTTACGATAAAACTACAAGAAGATGTGTTGAATGCATCTCGCTTATTTCGCTCCTCTCAACTAGTTAACGTAGAAACAAATAAATCAAATTTTAGGCACTTCATAGCAAAGGTCATATCGGCTCTGTAGAAAACCTAAAAATTTTCGTGGCGATATAGCATATTACGAACTTCATCAAAGAGGGAGATTAATGGCATATTGCCGGGTAACGATGTCGCCTTCTTGCGGCTCTTCGTCGTTGTCGCGAATACTCGCGAAAGCGATATGTTTGTTTACGATATCTGGAATATTCGCGAAAGCGAAACGTCTGATTACAATACCAATGCAGCTGGCGAAACGGAAACGTCATTCAAGGAGAGCATAAGATAAGCAAGTCACAAAGAACAAAGGGCATAAGAGGAGCAAGTCACACTCAGACAATCAGAAAATAGGACCCTTTCTTTGTGTTACAAAATTACGTGAGGTCAAGTCTTGATTGTCATATTGTGTCTTTTATACGACGAACTTGTATTGCGAACAGTATTCTCCTGCTGTTCGCTACAGTCGTCTTCAGGCACGGTTGTACCATTGCACATGTCTCAACATCCAGACGCCGCGAACGTGACGTGAGCACGGACGTTGGCGCAGTTTATTAATAGGAAGTTCTTCGAATATTGGAATTGCTTATCCTTGCCCTCCCCTGCATGAGACGTCCCATGGTTTTGAAGTGGAACAGTATGAGCAAAGAATTTAGCGCAACATTCGTCGTTATGACGAGAAGTGGACAGTGTGACACAGGATCTCTTCTTCCGCTGCAGAAAGATCTAGTAGCAGCATGTCCAGAGATCAACGGATGGAGGATTGATTCTTCTTCAAATTGGGGTGAAGTTTCATTGAAAAGAACACCTTCATATTATGTCTGAATGAGTCTGTCGACAACGGAGATCAAAAGATTAATAGTGAAGCAGAAGATCCTGCCAACAGATCAACGGAAAGGCCATCGACTGAAGAAGAAAATAGTCAGCGCATACCGCTTATTCAGGTAATTGAGATACCCGACGGTCCGGATTGATCCGAGTATAATAAACGAGACTTCGCTTGACTTGGGCTTTAAGCCATGAATGGAGCGCTCTGATGAGGTCCTTCATTCCAGGTTTCAATAACGATTGTCCGATCAAGTGTTGTTGTCACCTCGTCGAATTCCATAATTTGCTACAGACACTCCTTTCGGGGAGTCTGTAGCATTTCGTAGCTCCGTTCGCGCATGCGCTATCAGCGGTTCCACGCTTGCAGCTGCAATTTTGGTCAAATATATTCCAGTTGCGTTCTAGTCAATGGATATATTTCTAATACTGTGCGCGTCTACAGTGCTTCGATTTTGGGACACTAGAAAATTTGAAAGCAGAACTGGTTTTTGCGGTTGCGAAGGGTTTGCATGTGTCGCCTTATTTTTTGCTTAAAATGGCGCCAACAACGGGCTGCCAAAGTTCGGTGAAACCAAAATGTGATGATATCTTTCTGAGCTTTCCTTTAATGTGCTTCGCGTTCTGTATAAGAATGCCTCATCCAAGAAGCGCTTTCATCGTAAAGTTACTTTATTTCTTTACAACATACGGGGCCTTCTCTCCTATCATTCCTGAATACTTTCGGTACTGATTAGGTTCATCTTAGCGTATTTCATTGGGTTTTATGGAATGCGGAAGATCCTAGCAGTGAATATGAGGTGCATTCATTAACCTAAACACGCGAGTTGCATAATTTCTTCTACAAAATTATTCAGCATGAAGAAAGTTTTCACTGGTGACGTTGGCTCACTGCAACTTCTAGGTCAATCATCGCGCACAGTTGCCGGTTTCGACTGCAGTTGGCAGTGTATCAAAAAGCCGCATTGATCGAAGAAGAGTATCAAAAAGCCGCATTGATCGAAGAGGAGTGGCGACCGGTGCACATCTCATTCGTTGCATCTTGTGTGCTTATAATCGACAAGGAAGGACACGAATATTTAGGTGTGAAAATATTGGCCCTTTGATAAGTGTCAGTCTATGCCTGCCTCACTTTATGAGCAATTTAAGCTTTCACCTCAATGCGTTGACGGCTTCTTCTGAGTACAGACAACAAAAGTCTTTGTCTGACACCGCTGAATCAATCAATTTGCTCTTTCAATGTTCTTGAGTGCAAAGGTTCTGTCAAGACACTATATGGTTTCCATATGCACACATTCAGTGCTCATATGTCCAGAAACCGGTAACGTAGAGCTTTCACGATCTGGAATTTTTTCCTGGACATGCATCTATTGACGAAACCCTTACGCATGTCCATCAGCTATGGTTGAATCCTCAAACTACGTGTGCAACTTCAAATGAAACATAAGCGAACATGAAAGAAGAGTACGCACATACAGTTCTTCGTAATAAAGTATTTCGTCTCGAAGAAAGTGCCATTTCCGAATTTAAAGTGGATTAAAAACATCCCTTAACCAGGCCTATTCGTGCTTCGCCACTCTCACATGTTGTGCCTTGTAATTTTAGCCCCAACATTCCTGCAGATACATTATGGAGCACTTCAGTCTGTCCGTAAGCAATTGCATGCTTTTCTTTTTCGTACCAACATCTCATCACTAGAAAAAAAATTGAGAGAATTAGGTGCGGTCTTCTGCGCATTTCAAATTCTGCGTCATTATCAAAGTATGAATTTCTCAAAGAGTATTCCTCGGTTACCTCATTTGCATTTTTGTGACCGTGACCTAACTTAGCTCATCCCTCAGTGTTTGCAAACTTTTGCAGAACTCTATGGGAACCTTCGCGAGAATACACGCACCTGGAGCACGAATCGTGCTACCTTACGTTTATTTAATCAGACATTATTTCAGCGCTGTGTGAATATCGAATAATTGTCATCTAGGACAAGCGGTTTTCGACGAAAAAGACCGATAGTCACGTGGAATGTCTTCGACAGACGAATTTTCCCGTGAGTATCTATTCGTCGCGAGTAGTTTTCCTGCTTTACAGGGAAACTGCAATTCACCATTTCCTCAACCCCCAATCCGGTCGACGAGGATGCATTTCGAAATTGTCTGCATTTGTTTCCTATCAGCGATGCCGCTTGACCATAATATATTCCAGAAAAGAGCTCCTTACCAGTAGCAAATTCTTACTCACCAATCTCGAACGTCCATATCTCTATGTGCCTTTTGAGTAAGAGATTCTCCATGATTATGCCGCAATCTAGCTTTCTCTAAAAGACTGTGTTCGTTTCCGCCATGTCATCTCAAAACATTCAGTAACTGCGGTAAATCAATTTTGTTTGCAGTTTACGAATCGATAAGGAAGCAGGAATCCATCAGTTCCCTTTCTACGCAATTTGTTTTTTCACGACGTGTGGTCTCTTGGTTGTTGTTCTACCTCTCTACATCTTTCACATTTATAAACGATCGACGATTGAAAGTGATGTGGAAACAATTTCAAATACAGTTTTTTTGACGTTAGTACATTTCGAAAGATGTTCTATAGATTAATTTCCCTAACAGAGGGATTGATCTAGTTATATTGGCAAAATCTTTAGTCTTCAGTAGTTTGAGGGCATGATTTACGGCTCAAGAATTCGTAGGCTCTGGATGGCACTGGGTGATTCGTAAACGCTGGCATGAAATTTTATGAGTGCACCTATAGAAAAACTTAGATTTAACCTAGGCGCTGGCTTTTTTTATCAGCTATTGCTTGCTCAGTAGTATATGTGCATCAAAAGAAGTAAACAATATCATTTCTGCAGTACAATGAGATAATATCGGAAAGAATACCAGCAGACTGGAAGGGTTCAAAGACGATATGCTTCGGCGATTCAGCGATATCGAGCAAAAGAGGATGCATGACCGTGAAAGACTTCCCGAGGTTAGTGAGTCATAGAATATGGTTGAGAATTTCGTTGTAGAATTCTATGCATAAAAAGTCGTAAGAGGAACCAGAATTCAAATGAAAAAACTTTACTTTTGATCCTAAGTTGTTTAGAATATCTACCCTACGAGTGGCGAAGATGGCGATCGGAAAATTCTCGTTTTTCTATGCTGACTTCCTGTGGGCTTTGCAATGTCTGATTTCGAAACACTTGGAAACGATATGCCCTTTACTAAATCTATACGCATATTCAATGACCAATCGTAGTCATATGCAAGAAAGTTGGTTTGAGTAATCGCACAAGCAGTTGCCATTCTGATCGTTCATCTTTTCCAGTAAAACTACCGTTATGATCTGAAAGTGTCACTTCGAAACGTATCCTGTTTTCACGCTGGAATATCTCTCGTTGATTTCCAGCGTTTAAATACAGTGATATTGATCTCTTGAATCATTAACCTGAGTGAAGCAGCTTTATTGTCATTCATTTTAACATTTTAACATGTGTTGTGCATTGCACTCAGGTTGTTGATATGTTTGCGAATAGTGTGCAATTCTACCGCATAACTTTTGAAGAACGTGCAAATGTAGCAGAACCCGTAGCTTGCAAAGAGAGCGAGTAATTCATTCGATTTCTGCGAGAATGGCTCAAAGAAGTGAGACACGAAAAATTCGTTCTCCGTGTATATCCAGTGATACCAAAACAGCAGTCAAAAAATACTTCAGACGGTTATTCAGCACTCATAACAATACTGCTGCGAGATGTTTCATTTGTGAATACACGTCTGTACACTTTTGACTGGTGGCTGATTTGTCAGATGGCTTCCTTGCCATTCAATCAACTGAACTGGTGGAGTGACCAACAAAATGCCTCAAGAATGCCTTAACAGGCTTTAATAACGTTTAAGGTATTCCGAAGCGGCAATTCTTTCTGGCTTTCAGATGATGAACAGTATAGAGCGACAGCTTCGAGGAAAGGGTCATTTATACAGAAGCCAACCAATGCTTAATTTCTCTATTGTTTCAGGTCTCCTTTTATCCTCCTTCATTTGATAATGCAATTTTTGATGCGTATTTTTTCGACTGTGGCAAATGCTAGAAAATGGTCATTCTTTGTCGATTAGCAAGACAACGAGAAAGTGAAAGTACCCAAGCAGTTGGTACATGTACTCGTGAGCAAGTCACAAACTTTCGCACACTTTAACAGAATCAGGCAAGTGCTCGTGTAGTCATTCTCTCTATTTCACGGTACTAATTCTTCCACTATCGTTTCAGTGACTCGCCGCACAAGACGAATGCAACGTCTTCAGAAGTGAAACTAAGCCTTGCGACGAAAATCCCAAGCAGCAAAGCATCGCGTACATCCATTGGGACGGGTAAGAGTTATTTTGCAACGCATTTCAAAGGGGCTCACGGTCTAGCAGCTTCTAGTATTCCAACAGTCAAGAAATCATCATCGCTGCAACTGCGCAGCACTCTTTACTGATATCGCTGTCGATCAAATATAACTGGTCTTCTAGAAGCACCGCATTTTTTGTGATATATCCATCCAAGTCTCTTTTCCATGGGCTAAACACAGCTAATACCTTAGCTTGTTATTGAAAGCGTTCAATCGGGCTATAACGCCAATGATAAACGACTGGGAGTAACCGCGTGCGAACACGAATGATATGCACTTTTTTCAATATCCGCTAATTTGATTTATATTGAAAAGATGGACGAAATACTCTCTCGCACAGAATTTCCTTTAGTGATCAATCATGTGCGCAAAATTATCAATTTGGATTTGTCTTTAGAATAGCATGTGACCAACTGCAGAAAATCTTAGCCGGAGATTTCAAGCAACGTTTTTGCTTGCTGAAAGCGTCCCTCACATTCTCGAAGGCCAAATATTCTAATGTGGTTAAATGTTGATAAGGACGGACTGATTCGCACATTCGTCAGATTTACGCTCACTTCAAAAGACTGTAATGCAACTTATTATGTCCCGCTTAGACCGCACAACCGAATAATGGTGAGTGTTGTTGTGATTCAAGAGATGTTTAACGTTTTTAGCTGTGTTGCATTCTAAGCACCCGTTCCGGTGGAGCACAAGTGAGGTTAACGGTTCTACTGTTGAAGGTGCCTAGCCCCAGTCTTGCGAAGAAAAAAATGCACGTCACAGTAATCAGATTGATTGCGCTGAGGTAATAAAGACAACACCTTGGAACAGGTGAAACTTAATAGATTACTGCAGTCGTTGTTTGCAGCATTGGAACTCGCCAAAAACATTTCACTGGCCATGAAGGATTGCCCGCGCGATATACCCGTCGATTTCATCATGACTGAATCGCCCCAGTAGGTTTTCTTCCGAGGGTTTTTATTTTTTAACGAGTGAACCTTTGTTTCAGTGCAGAGTTTAAATTGCAATACAACTTTATATTAGTCGAGGGGGCATCAAAGTGACCATTATTAAGCCAATGATGCTCACACATGCAGCTTTGAAGCGGAGATCTTATCCCAGATAGAGTAACAATTTTCGGTGTTCTGATGCAACAGAGGGGCCAGCATTTGGCCGACGATATCCTCTCACGCATATTGGCCAGCATCAAAACGATGATTTCCCTTTGACGTGCACTTCGCTGGTGAAAATGTGACAAGCGAACTCTAGTTGTTTGAAACTTCGATAGTAACTCTCATATTTATTCGACGATATTGCAATTGTGACACAACGATTTCCTTTTGCTTTCATGACTAATTGAAATTGAGATCTTCCGAATCGAGCACAGGAAAACAAGCCACAGCCTCAGTGCAAAGGGCTTATTCAACATTGAGGCGGGATGGCGCTTCGAAGACTGGAAATGAAGCGGGATCTTCATCTCATTCTTCTTCGGAGTCACAGATGCGTGTCTGAAGTCGATGAACCTCATGAGCTTTTCTGACCATCCTTTTAACTAGCCTATTCTAATCATATCGATTCATCTCCCTTCGAAAGTGAATGTTCTAGGATGCCCCTTCGAAGTAGTGTGCTCTCATATCCTTAGAATTTCCCACGATAAACCACATCGCGACACATGATCGCTGGTGTGTTCTTCTGCAGTAGGACGTTGTTGCTGAACTTTGCAACAATTATCCCCTTCCCTCCCCCTCCTCCTCTTCTATTTCCTCTCTGATGTTTTCCTCATCACGAAGTATGAAGTTGAGTGCTTTTTCCTTGCTCGTTTGTACTGAGTAACAGAAAGAAATTTGTTGAGATGTACTGCCGCTACAAAAAGGGGGAGACAATTGCATAAGAAATTCTACCTACCTTCCTGACAACCCCAAACTCACGGTGAGGCGATCGCACCGAAATTAACCAAACAAAGCCTCAGTCTGCAGATGACACTATTCACTTTCCACTAAAATTGGCTAGAAATTTTTCGTCCGGCGGACCTGAATTTTGCGCTCTTGGATGCCAGCACCATTCACGACTCCGGACAAAAGCCATCATCCCAAAGCTGTGGATCTTATAACCACAAGAAGGTGCCTTTATAATCACAACTTTCCAATTTGGCTAGCATGCCTCTATAAAGAGACCCTTCTACTATGCTTCCAAGAGCAACGCTGCTCATTGCATTCTAAATCTCAGATCTAGTCGGCAACTTTTAATGGACAGACATACAGAAATTTGAAATGATTTGGAGTAGGTGGAATTCTGATGGAATACAAGATTCCTCAAACCAGTTCCCGACAGTGTAATGGCGTAAATTGCGAAGATGACTATGTGCAACAGCCAGACAGCATGCATGGAAAGGAGGGTATAGGCACTAGAAGAAGATATGCCGCTAGCGGAAATTTCTTGGCGACGCCGTTCGCTGTAGGATTAAGGAATCACTAATGACCCACTAGGACATCATTGTAGATATCATGGAGCTCCTTATCGATTTTCATATTCCTTCACCAAGAGATGTTTCTCTCAGCCCTCGATGTGTCGTTCAATCAACGAGCTCACACACTACCGATGAACGGCGCGTACAGACCACGCTCTGTAAAGCGTTACAATTCTTCAGAAGGAATTGCCTTCATATGTTGGATAGGCATCCGTGAAAAAATGCAGATCAGTAAAAAAGCGTCACGACACATCTAACAACATATCATGAGAAAGCAAAAGTTGAAAGATGAAGGTGGACCCATTCCAAGAAGTATTGAAATTTATTTAAGAATCAGTCACCCGAGATGAAAATAAAACCGTTTCTATAAAAGCAAAACTAGACATTTGCTTCAGCCCTCAGATACACACCGATGATGTCGCTAAGAATCTACACCGGTTCACACTTCAAGCCAGTACTGAAGTTTTGATTGACTCCTGAATAAGTTGTTCCCTGCATCGCTTTTATTTTAGTCAATTTCGCATGAGCGCTTCTCCCTTTCCCTTTGCGTTGAAACCATTCGCACATTGAGACCATGCCATGCCTACTTCGCGTAATGGTCAAATTTAATTTCTACTTCACGTAGCGGTCAAATTTTGAATGTCCACTTCGTGTCGTGGTCAAATTTCAAAAGCTTATAATTAAACCGCTTTTCATCTTGTGGCCGACACTGCGAAGTGTTTCGTTGAGTTGCAACACTTAGTTGCCGCCTCGTACGTTTTTTGAATCTCAGAAGCCCGTTGTGATATCTTATGTAAAATACGTCTAGTCTTACCTCCCAAACCCCCTTCTNCATCGGTCAAGGAAAAGCTATGGGAACCTCGGTTCTCGACCTAAATCTAATTGGTTGTCTACCATCAGTAGTGGGACTTTGAGCATCTCACGTCTAACCGCAGAGGCTATTGTTTATAATGAAACGCTGAACCGCAAAACGCACCGACTCATCGCTTCATATTATCCTCATTTCACAGCCTATCACCTCCAAAAGTTCGGCTGTAGAAATTGCCAGCCGGACATAAATGCGTACATAGACTTTTCATGATCAGTTTTTAAATAAAGTTCGAGAATAGCACATTGAAATTAGTATAAATTTCTCAGTGAGTGGGAAAAATTTGCATGTTGTAAGAGTATATAAGGACTGCAGAGGTATGTTGTGCTATAGTTTGTTTTGTACTTTTTGCGACGGGAGGTGTTGGCGGCGTGGTAATGCCGAAAAAGAATGGCGACTGTGAGGTAATGGCGGTCAGATTATCGCATCCGGTGAAGACCCGTGCAATGCACTATGAAAGAAGGAGTTGTGCAACAATACAGTTGATGCACTAATTCACGTATGTTCAGAAGCGGCAATGACTTCGTTTATTCGGGTGTATTTCGGCTTGTCGCTTAGCAGCACAAGTCCCTGAGATGATTTCTTTGCTTCAATGTAGTTTTTAACATAAACTAAGTGTCTGAGTTGAGTTCAAGTGCAGGGCGTGCCACTGAGCAATTATTATCCGATTGGCACACTTTTTTTACTCCGTGTAAACTTCCTTTGGATCTTAATAAAAGTGAACTTCATTTTTTACCCCTTTAAATCAGTTCGATGTGGTTTATTGGTGACAGCGGTTTGGCGCAAGATTTGATCTCATTCCATTTGTTTTCCAACGTTTAGGCATTTCTCCTGCGTCAACGACGAAACATGGTTGGGTTGTCGCTGGTAGTCCATTGAATTCGACAAAACGCCGAAATATGCCTCATCAATAGAAAAAAAGCTATTTAAAATACATTCCGCTTCATTTTTCACCCATCACCTTCCAAGAAAGATCGATATTGCGTTGGGAAACTTTTTCGGCAAAAAAGAAAAAAAATTCCCCTACATATTTTACTTCACCCCTCACCACAATTAATTTTACGGAATGCTA